>JAVGWX010000012.1:44202056-44507056 GCA_036924085.1 Ariolimax columbianus | reverse complement strand
TACCCACATTTCGAAGGCTTCAACACTCTTTTCCAACTTTTTATTCATTGTCCATGTTTCTACGCAAAAAGTAGTGACGAGTATACATACCACCTGACAATTCTCATTTTTGTGTAACCGATAACTAATTTTCACCACGTGAGGTTCTGCAAAAACTACTACACTAGCTGAGGCAGGGAGGTAATCATCTATTATTTGCTAATAGAAAGTGGTAGAAGAGGAATCAGCACAAATCAAGTTGTGGCTTCAATTGTCTTTTTACAGGTTTCCATCTATAGTGCTAAGATAGCAGCTGACGGTTACCATGGAGACGAGCTGTGTCCTGAATGACAGTGATCTTTGACGTCACGACTGCACGAACTGGGTGAGTGACTAGTTTGTCTTGGACATAATTTGTTTTTGTCAGCACTTGGTATGTGTCCGTTGGCCGAGTTGTTTGGGTATTGGTCTGTGTCCGCGACGACAAACAGTCGAAACCTTGGTTTCTTTCTGTCGGAAGTAAAAATATTTAAAAAATGGTCCTGTACAGTGCGGGGCGACTGCAGGAACAAGCAGTCTTTATTCCTCTTGCAAATACATTCTCTAGGGGGACCGCATCAACGTCATTAAACCCCAATGTAAAAGGCCGTGAATGAATGAAAGGGGCCACATTAAACAAACAGGAGACGTTAGCAGAACCCACAGCCCGACCAGAAAGATAATGACAATAACAGCAGGTGCCATTGGCCCCACTCCCTCCACCTCACCACTCCTCCACCTCACCACTCCACACCCCCCCCCCCCACCTCACCTCACCCTTCCGAAATTAAAAAACTTGTAATGATAACTGTAATGTCGTTATCTACCCTTTGACCTCTTGTTGCCTGTCCTGTGACCTCTTGTTGCCTGTCTTGTGGCCTCTTGCTGTCTGTCCTTTGACCTCTTGTTGCCTGTCCTTTGACCTCTTGTTGCCTGTCATTTGATCTCTTGCTGTGTACCCTTTGACCTGATGTCATCTACACCGTGATCTCGTTGTCTTCTATCTGACCTATTGTCGGCTACCAATTTACCCTTTAACGTGTGTCCTTTGATCTCATGTTGCCTGTCCTTTGACCTCTTGTTGCCTGTTCTTCGACCTTTCGTTGAATACCAAGTGCCCTCCTGTCACCCACTTTTTAATCTCAAGTATTCTATCTCTTGACCAATATTCTCTTACCCATTGACCTTTTGTCGCACACCTTTTGATCTCAAATCGTCTGGTCCGTAATCTCAACTCTTCTTCTATTCGACCTTTTGTTGCCTACACTTTTACCTTTTGGCGCCTACACATTTACCTTTTGTCGCCTACACTTTTACCTCTTAACGTGTGTCCTTTAACATCTTGTTGAATACCATTTGACCTCATGTCGCCTACTCTTCAATCTTAAGTATTCTATCTCTTGCCCGCTTCCGCCTACCCTTTCACCTCTTGTCGCCTACCATTTGACACATTTCTCCTACTTTCTTACTTCGTTTCGCCTTCCCTTTAATCTCAAACCATCTACACTTTGACCTCCTGTGTCCTACTCTTAGACCTCTTGTCGCTTACCCTTTGACCACTTGTCGCCTACTTTCTGACCTCCTGTCGCCTACCGTTTGATTTCAAGTCGTCTACCCTTACTGCACGTTGATCTC
Source organism: Ariolimax columbianus (assembly GCA_036924085.1). Taxonomy (NCBI): domain Eukaryota; kingdom Metazoa; phylum Mollusca; class Gastropoda; order Stylommatophora; family Arionidae; genus Ariolimax; species Ariolimax columbianus. The sequence continues at coordinate 44,505,403 of JAVGWX010000012.1, read as the reverse complement.
AAGATGTCTACACCTTGACCTTTCGTCTCCTACCCTTTAACCTCACCTCGTCTTAGATTCTACCTCGTCATTCAACCTTTGACCTCAAATGATCTTCATTTTTACACTAAATTCTACTGAATGTTGACCTCACCGGCACCATTTTAGCACACGACCTAAAATTGTCTGCAGTTTAACTTCATCCTGTCTACACTCTGATCTCACCGCCTACCCATTAAACTGAAGAGGTCGTTACTTTGAATACGTCGTCTACCTTTTCATCTTAAGCCACCTTCCCTTTAATGTCGGCATCTACACATTGACCATAACACAAACTTTATACATTTTGACGTCAAACCTTACACACTTTGACCTAAAATCTTACACACTTTGATCTCAAACTTCAAACCTCGTCAGTTTAGGAAAAATATTTAATTGAATCTTCTTTTATTATTTGGTATTTTAAAAATGGTAATTATTAGATTAAAATAAAAATAATAAAAAGCGAACAAAAACATATTAAAAACATTCTTAAGGCCGCACCTAACTACCTATAAAGCCGCATGCAGCACGAGGGCCGCATGTTTCATACCCCTGGTCTAAACACGGCAAAAAATAGTACACAGTTAAACCCAAATTAGTCTAGAATTCTAACAACGGGAAGTAAAACTCTGACCTGTTTCATTATCACAAGAATCAGCAAGTTTATCAGCTGTTGACCTCCTTGTTTGATTAACAGCTTCCGTGGCCAATATCGGCAAGGAAGCAACTCAACAGAGTTATCAATTTGGGGTAGGCCTGAAGGCACAAAGAATGGAGAAGCCCAACTAGGTATTTAATGTCGGTCAGGCCAACCAGTCAATAGATATAAGGTGGCTCACTAAGTCTTTTAAATATGACACGTGCCCACTAGACCAGAGGACCAACCAGACACAAAGGGCTATCGAAGCACGACACACCAACCAGACACAAAGGGCTATCGAGGCACAACACACCAACCAGACACAAAGGGCTATCGAGGCACAACACACCAACCAGACACAAAGGACTATCGAGACATGACACACCAACCAGACACAAAGGACTATCGAGACATGACACACCAACCAGACACAAAGGACTATCGAGACATGACAAACCAACCAGACACAAAGGACTATCGAGACATGACACACCAATCAGACACAAAGGACTATCGAGACATGACACACCAACCAGACACAAAGGACTATCGAGGCACAACACACCAACCAGACACAAAGGACTATCGAGACATGACACACCAACCAGACACAAAGGACTATCGAGACATGACACACCAACCAGACACAAAGGACTATCGAGGCACAACACACCAACCAGACACAAAGGACTATCGAGACATGACACACCAACCAGACACAAAGGACTATCGAGACATGACACACCAACCACACACAAAGGACTATCGAGACATGACACACCAACCAGACACAAAGGACTATCGAGACATGACACACCAACCAGACATAAAGAACTATCGAGGCACAACACACCAACCAGACACAAAGGACTATCGAGACATGACACACCAACCAGACACAAAGGACTATCGAGACATGACACACCAACTAGACACAAAGGACTATCGAGACATGTCACACCAACCAGACACAAAGGACTATCGAGACATGACACACCAACCAGACACAAAGGACTATCGAGATATGACACAACAACCAGACACAATGGACTATCGAGACATGACACACCAACCAGACACAAAGGACTATCGAGACATGACACACCAACCAGACACAATGCACCGACAAGGTACAAATTACTAAAAAAAAACACAAAGTACCAACATGGTACAAATGACGTAGCATATAAAAAGCACCAACGTCACACAAAGGACCTAATAGGTACAATGCACCAACCAGCTCACAAATAAAGGGATCGTTGACCCGATCCCTACCTCAATAGTTGACTGCAATGAAACAGCCTGTGTGCAGGGTGAATTTCTCGGACGCTAGGTGGGGTCTTGATCAGCATGTTTTACATGACCCTGACTAACTTAGCCTGATCAGTATGTTTTACATGACCCTGACTAACTTAGCCTGATCAGTATGCTTCACCCGACCCTGACTAACTTAGCCTGATCAGTATGTTTTACATGATCCTGACTAACTTAGCCTGATCAGTATGTTTTATATGACCTTGACTAACTTAGCCTGATCAGTATGTCTTACACGACCCTGACTAACTTAGCCGGATCAGTATGTTTTACACGACTCTGAATAACTTAGTCTGATCAATATGTTTTACACGACCCTGAATAACTTAGTCTGATCAATATGATTTACACGACCCTGAATAACTTAGTCTGATCAGAATTCTTCACCTGACCCTGACTAACATAATCTGATCAGTATGTTTAACCTGACTGGGCGTTAGACTCTTGTTAAAAGAATTCTTACGAAGGGCTTTCAAGTAAAATCGGGACTTTATTTTTGTAAGAAAACACATTTTTTCAAGTACTTAAAATGCCATTCAATTTTCTATGTAATCTCCTTCAAGGCTTATGTACTTATCCAGACATTTAAGTAATGCTTGAAAAGCTTCTGCTCAGACATATTTGCTAGTATGTCTGAACCAATCTAGGACAACCTATTTCACTTAGTCATCAGTGTTAAATGCTGACCTCCCAAAACTTCTTTTAGGGGTCCAAACAAAGGGAAATCGTCTGGAGCGAGGTCTGGGTTGTAAGGTGGATGTGGCAATATCTCCCGCACGAGTTGCGACATAGAGCGAGGAGCCGTATGAGATGAGATCGAGTTATCTTGCATGAGCAGGACACCATTTGTGATCATCACTCACGGATGTACGGCCTTCTTTAAAACGTGTATACCATTCAAAGGTCTTACTGCGACTGTCCTATTACCGTATTGTTATCAGTTTTCTATAAATCTCTGCAGGTTTCAAGCCTTCTTTCACAAGAAACTTCATCACAACACGCTGTTCCATGCAAGCGCTTACACTGTTGTTCGCCATTTTTATTTATCTGTTCACGTGACTGGCTCACGACAAGTAGGCCATCTAGCAGTAATAGAGCACAAGTGCCCCTAACTAATTATAGTAGTTCCAGCACGCTATAACCCGTTCAGGTAGAACTAGAACAAAAGAGTCCCTGTTTGATTTGAACGCCCTTCGTATTTAACCCACTACTGAACGAGCCCCTCTGTGCGATACAGACGAGGAGTACTCAGTGTCAGATGAGACATGCTGATTGAGACGCCACCTCAAGCCCTTGTCAGACTTCTGTAAACAGGATGTGTCACGCAGCCTGGTCAACGAGATAGGATTGACACTGTAATCTTCATAGTGGTGGTATACCGAGGAGGCTCGACTCACAAAACAACCAGGAGGACCCCTGGTCCAGCTTGGGAAGAAGTCCTTGGGACTTTAGCTCTTTATCTTCTGCTTCTTCTCCGACGTCCTTCGTTCTTAAATTCCCGCTACCGAGCCTAAAAAGTTCTTTGCAAGTAGCAGGATGTTGTCCGGAGATCGGAATGGGTTATGTCATATTTTACAGCTTGACTTCGCTATTTGCACTTCCAGTTCGACACATCGGGCCCCAGAATGCATTTTTATGTTCCTGGTTAGCCTTCCCTCTTCGATTCCTTCTCCTTAGCCAGTCTGCTTTATTGCAGTATGTTATCCAGGATCACCGCGTGGAGGTGTAGAAAGGTCTTGGTAGCTCTGGATCGCTGGCCCAGACCCTAGCGTTCAGATTTGGGTCGCTAACAGCTATAGCTCATGCACTGTCAAGTATTAGTTCAACACGACCCTCTTCAAACATGATACAGGCCTCCTGTAATTGTGTCAACTATAGCGATGATCTAATGCTTTATACAAGGAGCTTTTCATAAGTCTGTACCCTGACCATGACGGAGTAGGAGGAGAAAGTTTAAATTTGGCACAGTGATTATTCCTTCTCAATATAGCCACCATATGAATTTATACATTTTTGCGTGACCTTGAAAAGACCTTCAGAACAAAATAACCTATTTTTCGAACTAAACCAGTTGTCACAAGCCAGTGTGACATCTTCGTCACTGTCAAAATGATTTCCTTTCAGCTGTTTTTTTAATTTTTGGGAAAAGAAAAGTCTGATGGAGATAAATAAAATGGAGAGTAGGGTGGGTGTGGAAGAATGGCAATATTCAAATCGATGGCTGTTAGCAGCACAAACCTTGCTTTATGTGAGAGCGCGTTGTCTTGAATCAAAAGCAGAATTTGAGTGCGCGCTATCCCTCGTTTTCTGGCCACAGTCTTTCTTAGTTTGGTAATGAGATCTGCATAATATTGCCCTTTAACCGTGTTGCCGTGAAGCAAGTAATCTTTCAATATGACACCTTTGACGTCTCAAAAAACAGTCAGCATCCCTTTACCTGCAGATTTCTGTGCCTTTTGATTGATATGTGTTGGTGAGCCTGTGGTTTTCCACTGCATGCTGGAAATTTTGGATTCTGGGTCAAAATGGTGAACCCAAGTCTTATCTACTATCACCATGGTTGGCAACATGTTTTTTGACCGACACATTTTGAGCAACTGGCCACAGCAATCAACCCTCGTTTGTTTCTGTTCACATGTCAGCAGACGCGGGACCCAGCGGGCACACACTTTTCTCATGTTCAGTCTGTTGTGTAAACTTCTAAAAACTGAACTTTCATTCAGTTTTGTTGACTTAGACATCTTTGCAATTGTCATTTTCCTATCCTGGTCAATGATTGTCTTCACTCTTGCAGCATTTTCATCGCTCCACTCTGAGGATGGTCTTCCTAATCTTGGAAGATCAGCAACATGGGAACGGCCACACTTAAACTGCCTACATCAGTTTTTTACAAAAGCATACGAAGGACATAATTTCTCAAACACTGGTTTCATCTCCATGTGTATTTTGACAAACCATTAGATTAGCAGATCCGGTCAAAAATGTGTGTTTCGCCATGCACCATACCGGGTAAACCCGTCGATGAGTGAAATTCATAACTCTCAAGTCCAGTACAAATTGAACGAGCTATGTGCCAAATTTCGACTTTCTCCTTCTACTCCTTCATAGTCAGGGTAAAGACTTAATGACAAACCCCTTGTGTAATATACAAATTGTATAAGATATAGTATTCCTTCTTAGACAGTTGGTGTCAAAGAATTACTGAACGAACCAGAGGAAGTTGTGTAATGGCTGTATAACTTAAGGCGAATCTACAGTTTAAAAAAATGATAATAACAATAATAAAAACAACAATAACAATAATAATAATAATGGCCGTCCACCGCATGTGATGACAACAACAGAAGTCAGACATGTTGTGTTGCACCTCACGGGCGTGTCTAGAGGTGGCTGTATAGTCCAATGCTAGCACAGAAACCTTTTCCACGTGTGTAGCATTGAAGGTCAGAGTTGGACACGTGAGTGTCACTTGTTTTGTCTTTTCGCAAAGTACGTTTTCTCTGCGCCTTGGATGCCCGGCGTTCCTGGGCAATGGTTCTACTTCATGTCTCACGGTCCTGGTATAGATGACAAATACATGGGAAGGAGGTGTGGTCTTAGGAAATATAGAATTAGCATTAGGCGTAAGGGGGGTAAAAGGATGGGTGTGTACAAGTATTTTCCTGCTCATACGACAAGTTAACATTTCGTAGTCTCACTTATACGGCAAAATAGTTCCAGAAGGGTCCTGCTGATTCGATGTTAGTTACACAATTGGCGCGATTACGTCGCGAGTTAGTTACTAGATATCCTGATCAAACGTCATGTCTGTTCCAGTAGGGATCTGCTAATACGGCGGGTTAGTTACTAGATATCCTGATCAAACGTCATGTTTGTTCCAGTAGTGCTCTGCTAATACGGCGGGTTAGTTACTGGTTATCCTGATCAAACGTCATGTCTGTTCCAGTAGTACCCTGCTAATACGGCGGGTTAGTTACTAGATATCCTGATCAAACGTCATGTTTGTTCCAGTAGTGATCTGCTAATACGGCGGGTTAGTTACTATATATCCTGATGAGACATAGAGTTAGTTGTCGTACTGATTTGCTATTACGGCGGGCTAGTTACTAAATATCCTGATCAAACGTCATGTTTGTTCTAGTAGTGTCCTGCTAATACGGCGGGTTAGTTACTATATATCCTGATGAGACATAGAGTTAGTTGTCGTACTGATTTGCTATTACGGCGGGCTAGTTACTAAATATCCTGATCAAACGTCATGTTTGTTCTAGTAGTGTCCTGCTAATACGGCAGGCTAGTTACTATATATCCTGATGAGACATTGAGTTTTTTCCATAGTGATTTGCTAATACGGCGGGTTAGTTACTTAGATATCCTGATCAGACATCGAGTTAGTTGCAGTAGTGCCTTGTTAATACGGTGGGTTTATTACAACATGGCCCAGCACCTACTAGTAGGTTAGTGTTGGCAGGTCTCGGTCAAACGGCTAGCAAGTGTTGGTATGACCCACTGATACGATATACGTTACAGAAGGCATCCGCTCAAACGAAATGGTAGTTGTAGTTCCTACCCGATTAAATGTATAGTTAGCTACATCTGGTCTTTCTCATACGGCGAGTTATTAACAGCAGGGCCCGATAATACGGCGTGTCTATTCAAAGGGGCTTCTAATGCGGTTAGTCAAGCTACACAACCCGCCGAAAAGTGGAATACATAGTGCTTTTGACTTGTGGACACCTCTGTAAGCCTAATATTGAGTTGGTATTACCACATGTGTATGCTAGAGAATCAGGCGTAGAGGTCATACTCTGTAGTCGGGCATAGTCCTCACGCACTATAGTTGGGCTTAATGCTCACGCACTATAGTTGGGCTTAATGCTCACACACTATAATTTGGCTTAGTGCTTCCAAACTAGAATTGGGCTTAGTGCTCACACACTATAATTGGACTTAGTGCTCACGCACTATAGTTGGGTTTAGTGCTCACGCACTATAATTGGGCTTAGAGCTCACGCACTATAATTGGGCTTAGTGCGCACACACTATAATTGGGCTTAGTGCTCACGCACTATAATTGGACTTAGTGCTCACAAACTATAATTGGGCTTAGTGCGTACACACTATAATTGGACTTAGTGCTCACAAACTAGAATTGGGCTTAGTGCTCAAGCACTAGAATTGGGCTTAGTACTCACAAACTAGAATTGGGCTTAGTGCTCACGCACTATAATTGGGCTTAGAGCTCACGCACTATAATTGGGCTTAGTGCTCACACACTATAATTGGGCTTAGTGCTCACGCACTATAATTGGACTTAGTGCTCACAAACTATAATTGAGCTTACTGCGTACACACTATAATTGGACTTAGTGCTCACGCACTATAGTTGGGTTTAGTGCTCACGCACTATAATTGGGCTTAGAGCTCACGCACTATAATTGGGCTTAGTGCTCACGCACTATAATTGGACTTGGTGCTCACAAACTATAATTGGGCTTAGTGCGTACACACTATAATTGGACTTAGTGCTCACAAACTAGAATTGGGCTTAGTGCTCAAGCACTAGAATTGGGCTTAGTACTCACAAACTAGAATTGGGCTTAGTGCTCACAAACTAGAATTGGGCTTAGTGCTTTAGTGCTCACACACTATAATTGAGCTTAGTGCTAACAAACTATAATTGGACTTAGTGCTCACAAACTATAATTGGGCGTAGTGCTCACAGACTATATATTGGGCTTAGTGCTCCCAAACTATATTTGGGCTTAGTGATCACAAACTATATTTGGGCTTAGTGATCACAAACTATATATGGGCTTAGTGCTCATAGACTATAATTGGGCTTAGTACTCACAAACTATAATTGGGCTTAGTGCTCACAAACTATATTTGGACTTAGTGCTCACAAACTATATTTGGGCTTAGTGCTCAAAAACTATAATTTTATAATTGGGCTTAGTGCTCACAAACTATATTTGGGCTTAGTGCTCAAAAACTAATTTTATTATTGGGCTTAGTGCTCACAAACCAAATTTGGACTTAGTGCTCAAAAACTATAATTTTATAATTGGGCTTATTGCTCACAAACTAGAATTGAGCTTAGTGCTCACAAACTATATTTGGGCTTAGTGCTCAAAAACTATATTTTATAATTGGGCTTAGTGCTCACAAACTATAATTTGGCTTAGTGCTCACATACTATATTTGGGCTTAGTGCTCACAAACTATAATTGGGATTAGTGCTCACAAACTATAATTGGGCTTAGTGCTCACAAACTATAATTGAGCTTAGTGCTCACGCACTAGAATAGGGCTTAGTGCTCACAAACTAGAATTGGGCTTAGTGCTCACAAACTAGAATTGGGCTTAGTGCTCACAAACTATAATTGAGCTTAGGGCTCACAAACTAGAATTGGGCTTAGTGCTCACAAACTAGAATTGGGCTAAGCGCTCTCAATCTGTAATTGAGCTTACTGTTTACAAACTGTAACCGGCCTGTATTACCGACAACCTACTTGGCTTCAGCAATCTGTTGAAAATCCTGGAGTGAGCAGGACAAAGATAAGGCATGTACGGGCGGTGTTTAAAAGCCTGATGGTTTGTGGATAGGATGTGTGGACAGGTGGTGATTGTGGATAACTTGTATGGACGAGCGAGTGGTGGAGTTATGGACTGAGTAACTGAGATGAGACTGAAGTCCCACCGAATATTGGTTTCGGGTAGCGGCGGAGTGGAAATGATCTCATCCTGCCATTCTCCCTTTGGCTGGTTGAAGAGCCCATATTGTCTAGCGGTGAGTGGGCCAGTTTGAAAAAACACACACAAGACCGCACGCACAGCATCCAACTATTTAACATCCGTTTAAAAGCCCGCATAAACTTCACATTAATGAATGTACACATAAGGAAGTTGAAGGACATATTCAACCACAAGAGAAAGTTGGATACATGCTGAAATAATTTGAGCTCGAAATCCTTGAAACCGAACATAATTAGCGCCATTTCTTTTTGAGAGAACGCCGACGGAAGTACCAGAACTGTGTAAAGGCCGGAAATGGAAATGAGCGTGATTGTCAATCGAATCTGTTCTTGTGACCGAACCGGCTCAAACCGGTTGTGGATGCACAAATGTCTTCGTCGTTTCTGTTGGACGTGGATTTTGTAGATAAGGAAGGAGTTCAAGATTATAAGTGCTGATACCGGCATGAAGTTGTGTATACAACTGTAGATCCACGTAAGAATGATTGCACAAGAGCTGCCACTAAGATGATTAACCAGCTTGTATATTTGGGTGTTCGTTTGCGCGTTTGTAATGTCTGACCCATTGACTTGGGTCTGATTTGAAATATTGACCTGGTACCAGAAAAAAAGAGGAAAGTGGACAGCAACGCTAACCAGGCAGATTATACAGATTTTTAATTTGGCGCTCGAAGTTGTGCACCAAATTGGAGCCCATAACGGAAACTGCATGAAAATGCATCTCTCCATGGTCATTATAACCATTATCCACACGCACAGCGATGATGCGATGTTTGTTAGAGGGAAGTACACGTAACAGACGAAGATATTCCACGCCTTGTCGTTGGAATCCGCATGAAGGTAAATTGAGATGAGAGTTAGCGCTGAGAGATCTGCCAGCGTTAACCCTCTCAAGTGGATGAATGGGGATTCCTTGAGCTTGGGCTGTCGAAGAGTCAATAGTGCCAGACCATTGCAAATTATTCCAAATATGAGCAGAGGTGGTCCTGCATATTTCTCCATCTCGAGGAAGATTGGGAGAATTCGATTAGCAGAAAACCAGGTGCAGTTACATTTGGGGTCAGCTTGCCCGTTGAGGGAGATCTGTGAAAAGTTTGAGGCGTTCATCTTTTGGGCAGCGTGGTTTCCGAGAAATCCAGAATGATGTGACGCCAATTCTGAAAATGAAATAACATATATTGTAAAATAATTCTTTGAAACCTGCAAAAAGAGAACATACTCTATTTGCACACTTGGAGGAAAGCAAAGAACAACTGTAACCCTCCAAGAATATCTAAAAGTTGATAGAATAGTGATGTGCATGGGAGTAGTACTTAATCATGTCAAACTGATACATAAACTACCTCTGCAATGGAGCCCATTAGTTTTTTTTATACAGACTTCCAGTGAGGACACGAGTTGTAGATGCTGTCCACTGCTTCGTACGTAGCTTCCTTGGAAACTTCGGACTATCGTTCACGATCGATTTTGATTTGAAGTCTAGTTTTTTTTGGCTGACTCGTGTACTGCTCTTCGGGAGATGTTCTTTTGTCTCTCCACTAATCGCATTCCCTGTAGGCGCAGGTTCAGACCTTTCCTGCTATATGTCTTCTCCGTGGGTTGTATTGTACATCTGCATGTTCTCCGTGTAATCTTCAACTTTAATTACTTTTGTGCGCTTTTTAATAAGAATGTTTGTTATTGCATCTGAAACATCGTAAAGAAACATGTGGTGGTGACATCTTTTGGTGAAGGTCTACAGTCTGGATGTGATACAAGGGGATTGTCATAAGTCTTTACCCTCACCATTAAAGAGTAGGAGAAGAACGTTGAAATTTGGCACAAGTGTAGCTCATTCAAATGTACTGGACTTGAGAAGTATGCATTTCCCTCCTTGACGGGTTTACCCGGTTTGGTGCATGGCGCAACACACCTAATTGACCGGATCTGCTACTCTAACGGTTTGTCAGAACAATGGAGAAATCAGAAGTCAGAACTGTGATAAAATTCTTCATGTTGCAGGGCAAAACACCTACAGAAATACACATGACGATGGAATCAGTGTTTGAGGAATTCTGTCTTTCATATGCTTCTGTAAAAAACTAGTGTACAAGCCCCTTGTACTCTTAGTTACATGTCCATGTTTCCCAGACATAGAAACATCTGTTGGTGAAGGTTTACAGTCTGAATGTTATACTATAAGTTACATGCCAAGATTTCTAACAATGTTTTGTGATACTGTGTTATAAAAGTCTATATCACTGCACATCAGGCAGACATAAGGATGATATGCTTCTTTCCTGCAAATGGCGAAGGGTATGTTAGTAACTTTTACTGACCACATCGCTCAGCATTCGCGGTACTGACCTGCTCTTTCTGCCTCTTTGTAAGATAAATCACTTGATCGCAGTAATCTCTAACATTATCTTCCTGGAGTACTTTAGGGCTACTTCTCTTTCACTTTCCTTGATAATTCTAAGTGGTAGCCTGCCTATAGGGCGTTTCACAATGTTTACCGCCTTTTAAAATTGAATATCTCAGCTTCCATATGAACAAAATGTTTCAAATTTTGCGTATAACCTGAATATCACAATGTCCCAATGGTGAAATGTGGTTCTTGCCAATAAACACACGGTATACTATTTTCTTTCTTTTGGGTATATAAAAACCGGACCTCCTAATGAAACCAGATTTTTGAAATGACTACCCGCCCATAACAGTGAGTATTTTTGGAAAATAATATTTTTCACATGTTTCACGAAATCTTTCCAACTTTAAACCCATAACGCATTCACAGCTAACTGTAGAAGGCCATGGATAACTGATTTTTAAGATAATAATAATAGGCGTAGTTTAACTAATTGTTAACGTTCGTGACTACAATGACTACAAAGTCAAGTTTTTACACTCCGTGCAATTGCATTGAAGATGTATCAATATTTTTATAGAGAAGCTAAGCTTTGTAAACTATATCGGAGTATCTCAAACCCTGAACAGATACCTATTCATGCTTTGGATTTAAGTAAACGGTCATTTTGTCGATTGGTCCGACTACAGAAGTTCGCGTTCCATCAAGACAAGTACCCAAAGAAACAATAAAAAGATAGATAACTTTGACAGGGATGTGATTAGAAGGGAGATTTGTATGTTTGATTCCAAAGAAACGGTGACACTAAGGAAACTGAAATCTCGTCTGAGAGCACACAATGGCATTTACATATCGAAATCTACATTGTAGAGAACTGTAGTGGGCATAGACTTTACCTCTAGAAAGTTTGTTAGCGGGAGAAACGTTATCTGCGAGAAGCCGCATCTAGAATCCACGAGAAGCAAATGCGTAAACAATGTTATGATATTGTTTCTGTTGATGACACTTGGATACATGCTCACCACACAAGTGAAAAGGAACGGCAGTCAGCGGATGCAACGATTAAAAAATTAGCACCAAGTGGCAAAGGACAACGCTTGATAATAGTACATGCAGGAAATAGACATAATGGGCTGGTGAAGAACTTGGGTTTCCTTCAAATTATTCGGACAATCTGGACTATAATACCGAGATGAATGGTAACATATTTAGAGTGTTGATTGACAAAACTTTTCTTCCATCCTTAGATAGACCATTTTGTCTGATAATGGACAATGCATCATACCACAACGCAGTGGCACAAGAAGATACAATCCTGACATCATTCAGTACAAAAGATGCAATAACGACGTGGCTCACAAAAGAACACATACCATTTAACGAAATGTATCTAAAACCTGAATTGCTTTCCCTTGTCAAGCAAACATGAAAGTAAAAGATGTTTCACATAAACAAGTTGATCCAAGAGAATGGTCATATGTGTTTGAGACTCACTTTATCCTTCACACTTAAGCTAAATTGAACTCGTTTAAGAGAAAGTTAAAGGACAAGTAGCAGCTGAGGATAAAACTTACAAACTATGCGAAATGAAAGGCCTAACCTTTGACGTCCTCTCAAATATAGATAAAGATTATTGGGCTAAATGTGAGAGTACCGGGTTAGCATTCCCTCTTCGATCCCTTCTACTTAGCCAGTCTGCCCTGCTGCAGCCTGTTATCCAGGATCACCGCGTGGAGGTGTAGAAGGGTCTTGGCAGATTTGGTTCGCTGGACCTGACGCTGGCAGTCAGCTATCGGTCGCTGATATATATATATATATATATATATATATATATATATATATATATATATAGATATATATATATATATATATATATATATATATATATATATATATATATATATATAAATATAATGTGAATGTATGTATGAATATGCCGTATCTTGCAAGCGAAAAAACTTATTCAGCTGAAATTGGGAATGAATATTCTATGGACGATTTGTAGATCAGTCTAATATATATCACGCCTCTATATCAGGAACTTTAAGAGTTATGAGCATTAACTAATTGTGTCAATGTAAAACGAATAAAATAAAATATACAATTCAGGGGATACTACTGATTAATTACAAAGAAATACGAGAGTTATCTTTCTTCGATTTAAACATATTGTTAACTTGGTCACTGAAAATATAAACCAACAGTAGCATTATATAAAAGATGTCGTAAAAGTGGCAGAAGAGACAAGTGTGGCATGGCCAGGTATCTCGGGGTCAGCTATTCCGCATGGATCTCCATAGTACCACAGAGATAATCCCAGTCATGATTCATAACAAGAGTACCTTTGAAAGCTAATTGTAATTTGCTAGGAAGCAAGGAGATTGGGAGCGAAATAAAGACTAATTAAGGTTTCAGGCGGAGGTTGGATGTGTCGATCATTTCGAACAAAGTCGGCATGGATCCTAAATCTAACTTTCTATAGTCTGAAATCAGGTCAACAGAAAGTTAGCAATGTAATGATCAGAATTACTGTATTTTATTTTCGACTCTTATTATCCATAGTTTAGCACGGTTGTTCTAAATGCTGTACACGTGAACCTGTAATGTTAAACTTGGGAATAATCCTGCTACTTCTAGCTAGAATTGTGGGAAAGGCATTTTCCAGAAGAACGGTGAAGGAATTAGCAAAACCAGATCTACCAGTGCTGCAATGGCTAGATGTTGGATAAATGTAAATGGAGATGTTTCCAAAGAAAAGAGGCAATCCATAAATTGAACTTTGGCGTATTAATGGTCAGGCCACGAAAGCTGTCATACGAATTGTCAACGAAGTGGAGAGTAGAGGACTACGTAATTAGCATTTAGCAACAGTCATGAAAGAAGACGAAGTTTAAGGAGGAAGTTAAAAAGGATGTTGCAGAAATTGGAAATGGAATTTGGGCGGGTAGGCTTACCCGTTGTACTTAACACTATCTCTGGTGTTCTTCGGGGCGGAGGGGACGGGGGGGGGGGGGACCAGTACTTACTGTGGGATTGGAACAGCAGTGAAGCTAAAAGCTTGTACTAAATTGTCTGTGGGCGGCACTGATTGACTGACTCCATAAAGTATATATCATAGGACATTGTCTCAAATTGCTTTTTTGTCAGTAAAAGGCGTAGACAAACACCAGGTCTCGCCTTTCCTTCGCACGAATTCGAGATTTGTATTCCTCAGCGAATCTGAATAGGTTGAATTTGCCAAAACATCAGAGGTCAGACGTGCTACAGGAGACGAGAAACAAGAACTAAAAATTTAGTTAGATATTAGATGACGTGGTTAGGCAAAGAGTGGAATTTGATTTGAACAGCGAAACCTTTAAAAGGAATGATTTTGATAAATGAGATTCTTGATTCAAGAAATCAACATCATCACACAGGGGGCATTCCTATAAATGCTCCGTTCTCCGTCCAAGCAGTCAGCCAAGCGTAGATCAACTCAGTCTCAGTCAGGTGTTGATTTCGTGTTCTTCGGATCTTTCCAGACAGAATACACTTTCTGCCTTCTTCCTTAGTCAATCCCAAATCTATCACCCTCTGAAAATGTGCCTTTTCGCAAGCTTCTGTCGTCTCTTCGTCATTCCATAGACTGTCCATGACTGCCCTTATCAACTCAGCCTTGTCTCTTCATCATTCCGTAGACTGTCCATGACTGTCCTTATCAACTCAAGCCTGTCTCTCATCATCATCGTGTCATTTCCAACATCTCGTCCCGCCACTTCATCAGCTCTTTCGTTGCCCCAGATGCCTGCATGTCCTGGGCAGTAGATCTACGTGACACCTTGTGTACCAGAGTTTTTCAGAATAGAGGCTCACTACCTTCTTAGCTTGTACCGTTCTATCTTACGTAGCATGCCCTGCGAGGCTGACAGTCTCAATGTGTGTCACTGGTTGCGTCACCAACCAAGTCAGAGACGTTTTAACCGTCTCAATCTCCATCCTCATACTCGATGTGACAGTGAAGTAGGCAGCTGATTTCTCCACCACATCTATTCCATTTTGGTAGCCGACGAAACTCCAACCGCACTTATTTGCATCTCTGCCGGAAGAGCCATCTGTGTACAGAATTGTGTCTTGTGGTCCTGCGTGTTTGCTGGATCAGCTCTGGATTGAAGCTTCTGTCCTAGTGCCGCCCCACTCGCGACACTCTCTGCTCAGTTGTATCACCATCCTTGTCAGGGTATCTCGTTGCCCACTTCTACCCATTCACTGCCTCTTTCCACTTCTTCCAATGATAGAAGAGAGGTTGCCTGTAACCAGAGAAGAATTCAATAAAACATTTTACAAACATGATTTGTATGTTTAGCTCCTTAGAACAGCGAGGAAGACTGTAAACAGTCTTCTTTAAATATATTGAAATTTACGGCATCGGAATATTGCCAAAGAAACTTACAACTTACAATATTTTGCAGTGGTGAATCAATGTGGGCCTAGATCTTTGATTAGTTCATCCCTCCATCTCATAGTGAACTACCCCCTGAACGTGTATAAGCAACAATATCACATTACATTACATTCCTTAATACTACATTCGTCTAATATTACATTGCAGATAGTTAAAGAGAGAATCGGTGGTAATTTAGAGGATGTGCTAAAAGACAACCAGTTTGAATTTCACAAGGCCAGAGGTGCGCGGGATGTCATTGGATCATTGCAGTTTCTCGACAAAGAATGATTAATCAAGGACAACTACTATTAATCTGTTTTACTGACGAGAACATCTTTGATCGATTCCCCTCAAACAAACTTTTTTCAGATTTTGCAAACAAATAGGTATAGAGAAACCAATCATTAGGTTAATCCAGAACCTGTCTGAAAATGAATAGGCGATTATTTCAATCAAAGAATGACTCACTTATCAAGTTTCTACACGACAGGAAGTAGGACAACGTTGCTTTCATCAAGTTTCTACACGACAGGGAGCATGATAACGTTGCTTTCATCAAGTTTCTACACGACAGGGAGCATGCCAACGTTGCTTTCATCAAGTTTCAATAACGCGTATTCTAAGATGATGATGGAACAGGTTATTCAGAGTTATAATAGTGGCGTCAAAGTTGATGGTATAAAAGTTAATCCTATAAAATTTGCTGATGATCAAGCCAAAATAGGGGGATCAGTAGTAACGTTGAACAGCACCAGAGACTAAAAAAAATTTTTGAAATGGGAAACTAAAATGGAGAAACTTTGCAGAATTATCCAAAGAAAAGATGAACGAAGACCCTATGAACGCACTAACAACACCAAAGCCCATCCCTACTGTACGAAAACCTACCTGGGGGCAGCATATATTTCCAGATGTGGTAGAAAATATACCAGGTATTGGAAACAAAAAACAGCCAGACTGAAAAAGAAAGAAGAGATACAACCCTGAGGTACATAACGAAAAACTACCCAAGCATGGACTGGACCAATGCATACACCGACGGTTCTGTAACAAACACAACACAGAACGGAGGAGCAGGGGTATTCCTGAGCCTACAAAATGGCAGAAAAATAATACTATCAGTGGCAACTGGAAAATACACAAGCAATTTCAGAGCGGAGGCAGAGGCACTGAGGGCTGCAGTAGAAGAAATGGTGACAGGTAAAAGGAATGAAAGCCATGCAGTCCTGCTTACAGATGCCCTGGCCGTAGTCACAGCAATAAAAAGCCAGAAAAATACAGAACTTAATGATTGAAGAGCAGTACTCTGTCAACTGTGCCAGCAGTCCGCTCCAAAAAGGGTAGTGGTACAGTGGGTTCCATCCCACTGCAACATCCAAGGCAACGAGGAGGCAGACAGACTGGCAAAAGAAGGTGCAAGACTACCACAACCAGATACTAGTATGACATACGAAGAGTCAAAAAGGCTTATTATAGCTAGATACATGACCAAATGGGAAACAGAACATACTGGCTACACAAAAAATGATGAATATTACCAGCTGAACAGAAGAGAGCAGGTCGTGGTCTTCAGACTTCGCACTGGCCACATCAGACTGAGGTACCACCTATTCAACAAATTGAAGATAGGTGGCACTGACGAATGCTCGTGTGGTACCGGGAAAATGACCGCTGAACATTTCCTGTAAAACTGCCCGACATACAAGGATCAGAGAAAGCAGATATATATATTAATGTAAATGTATATTAATGTAAATGTATATTAATGTAAATGTATATATAAGTATGCAATAGTAATAGTTTCCCATCTCAAGCAAAGATGGCGACAGCATCATACTTTTGCTGAAAAATGTGTGTTCTCTGATGGCTGTAGAGACCAATCCTGGAACGGCATACCCTACCACAGTCAGGGTACACATGCGGGGAGCCGGTAGTAGAATCGTTTTGAGTATAGTTATTTCGGCAGCACGCTATCTCTGAGCCTCCGCGATGGCTGTACTCTCTGTGATCTGAGCACCTTCGGTTGATACAAGCTCGTCGGATGGTATCGTCTTTTGCAAGCATCTTCCAGTGTGTGTGTATGTGTGTGTGTGTATGTGTGTGTGTGTGTGACCATCATCATGTAGGATGTACTTTATAGAAGGTCACCCCCATCACAGCCCACCTAAAAGAAACTCGTTCCCTTGCCAAAACTCCAGCCTCCGCCACAGTTATACCCAGGCATTCCTGGACATCTTGGTATCATCGTCTTCTTGGTCTCCCCCTACTTCTTTTTCCTGGCACCATACCTTCCATTACTGTTCTCTCGAGACCGTTGTGTCTGATGATGTGACCAAAGTATTTTAATTTTCTGGCCAAAATGAAACTGATAAACCAGATCTCCTCTATGTTTAACTCCTGCCAAATGTCTACATTTGTCTTTATCTACTTCCAGTGTACTGTGAGAATCGTTTTGTAACACTTTGACTTTAATTTGTTTCTTAAAGTTTGGTAATCATTCATGATTCCCACCCATATGCTGCCACAGCTGTGTGTGGTGCCCATACACTAAAACGAGTATATATATTTAAATCAGTCTCGGTTTGTGGGCTCTGGAGTTAGGCAAGCATGTACTTACTTACTTAGTCGCTCCTCTTCTACCGTGAAGTTGTAGAGGTTTGCCAAAGAGAACGCCACACTGCTCTATCCGCCGTCTTTTTCCTGGCCTCTTTCCAATCCATCCCTCTATCCCTTAGGGACTGTCGTATGTTGTCTTCCCAACGGACTTTGGGACGTCCTCGGGGTCTGCGTCCTTGACTTTTGTTCTCTCATTACCGCTTCGGTATCCGATCTTCTTCCATTCTACAGACATGGCCAAACCACTGTAGTTGGGACTGCTCCACTCGCGACTGCAGGGGTTGAACTTCAAGATTGCTACGTATTGTCTGGTTACGGATCTTGTCCCTTTTCGTCACATGAACGCCTTTCTTAGGTACCTCATTTCTGAAGTTTGTAATTGCCTTTCTTGGGCTGTACTCATTGCCCATGACTCACATCCATATGTCAGGACAGGCACATAGGTCGAGCAGTATACATCCATCTTTGTTTTCCTGCTTATTTCTCTTCTACTGAGGAAACCTCTGTTTATTGCATGGAACAGTCTACCTGCTGCTGCCCTTCGTGCAGTTAACTCCTTTTTGATTCCTCCCATGATGTCTATTACCACTCCTAGATATTTAAAGTTGCTGACCTGCTCCAGTACTCGTGTTCCCATGGTTATCTGATGTCTATTTTCATCTCTGGCGATCACCATGGTTTTTGTTTTGGAGTTGCTGATGTGCATTCATCTCTTCTTCAGCTCTTCTTCCCAGACCTGCAAGTTGATCTGGAGATGTGCTTCGTTTTCGTGATCAGGGCCACATCGTCTGCAAATGCTAGTTCCGAAATGTAACTGGGTCTCATCTTCCAGTACCCTACTTCATACGTATTTGTCCGTTCCTTGCAGGCTTTGATGACTTCATCCATGAGGAGTATGAAAAGGTACGGTGATAGAATGTCCCTCTGTCTTACTCCTCTAGTGGTCTTGAACTCTCCTGACTTTTTATTTGATGTCCTCACATAATTTCTGCATATTTTATAGAAACTCTGTATGGCAGAGATCAGGGGTCCTGTGATGTTCTTCCTTGTCAGGCACTCCCAGAGTTTGTCCCAAGGAACTTTATCAAATGCTTTCTCCAAATCCAAAAAGCAGAGATGCATCTCTTTATCATATTCAAGAGCCTTTTCACTTAGCTGTCTGAGTGTAAAGGTAAGGTCTTGAGTACTTCTGTTTGCCCTAAACCCACATTGAGTTTCATCCATATTTGGCTCTGCTAGACCTCTTAATCGCCGTTCTAGAATCCTAGAGTAGACTTTCCCGGGGACACTGAGAAAGGAAATACCTCTGTGATTTTCACATTGTCGATTGTCGCCCTTTTTAAATATTGGTATTATTATTGCAACCTCCCAGTCTCTTGGTATCTTCTTGTGGCGCCAGGCTGCCTTGAGAATCTTCATGAATAGCATCTCTCCTGCCGCTCCCATGTATTTAACCATTTCTGGTGTTATACCATCATGCCCTGCTGCTTTACCAATCTTAATTTTCTCCAATGCTGCCTTTAGTTCTTCCATTGTGATATTATCGTTTCCCTCTTCTTGAATTGGGACTGTTACTTCCAGAGCTTGGTTTTCCTCCACTCCAAGGAGATCTGAGAAATATTCTTTCCATCTGTTCATTACCTCTTCTGGGGCAGTCAACAGCGCCCCTTGTTTATCTTTAACAAATTTCAGGGGGCATTCCTTTTCCTTCCCTCATGTTCTTCAAGGTCTTGTAGAACAGTTTCTGGTTTTCTCTAGCATTATTTTCCAGTTTCTCTCCAAATTCTTCCCAGGATTTCTGTTTGGCCTTGAGCACAGTCTTCTTTGCTTCTGTTCTAAAATTTACATATTCTTTATATTTCTTTGTTTGTTCTTCTGTATTCCTAGCCCCTAGGTATTGCTTCCATGCCTTTTTCTTTTCTCGTATTATTGTTTTCACTTCTTCTGTCCACCATGGTGTACTCTTTGTCTTCCACCCTTCTTTGGTTTTACCGCATGCCTCTGCTGAAGCCTCTTTGAGGATGTCTTTGAATTTTACCCAAAGAATTTCCATATCTTCTTCAGATTCCTCCTATCTCTGGTCCTCTGAACACTCTAGCATCCTTTACATACTTGAAATCAGTTTCCCTCACTATTGCATAGTCAATTATAGATCTTTAGGCAAGCAGGTGCTTGGCTAAATATCATCACGTGTTGAAGGTGCGTAGGCAAAAATGTTCGGTTGGTCTGCTGTGATTTAGCCTTTGATTTGCCTTTAAAAACTTTTAAAATGCTTTATATATATATATATATATATATATATATATATATATATATATATATATATATCTATATATATATATATATATATATATATATATATATATAAAGCAAAGGCAAAGGCCGCCGTCCATATATATATATATATGTGTGTGTGTGTGTATGTGTATAAAGGAAAGGCAAAGGCCGCCGTCCATCGCAGATGATGACGGAATAATTAATTTCGCTAGCGCTATTTTTAGTAAGGATTAACTGTGCTACTTTTATCCTCACTCTCTCGTCTCGTGCTGCCCTACCCCAGCGGCAAGTCAAGGAGAAGACGACTAGGGGGCGACTACGAGATTATATATATATATATATATATATATATATATATATATATATATATATATATATAAATACATTCCTAAATGGATCCCCTGGTCCGTTACTGGGACGAAAATAATAGGCCCACTGCACTTTAATGCGTGTTGTAAAAGATGACTAGAGAGAGTTGTACATGGGGTTAGCATAGCAACCACATATTGTAGAACAGACTGTTACCGAAACCATAACTGCAAAAGTTTCCAACGTGTTTTTTTCGCAGGCTTCTTAAAGAATACCAACTGTAGTGGTGACCCTATACTCCGGCGGGAGGTAAAAAGAGGACACGAAGAAGACAACCATTGTACTGGCAAAAAAAGATAACAATTTGGATGTTTCTACGAACAGAACAGACATTGGACAATTAACCAATCAAAACGGCTTGTGTGCAGCACGAATTGATCGGCACGACTCCCCTCCCCCCACCACACCCTTTTCAAATTGCATCTTCAATCACGGTTCCTTGTCCTACCCCACATCCACATCCCCGCTTTACTCCCACGTCTGGAGTACAGGCTCTTGCTTTGAAACCCGTGACAGTCTTTTTTCATGGACATAGAAAATGTTTCAGCGATTATTGGCACTTTTGCAGGAGTCTCAAACTTAGACCGGTCCTAGGGCCGGGAAGGATTTATTTAATGGCTAGCGGGCCGCACAGCGGTAAATGCTGTATTCTTCCATCTTTTCTTCCTCGTAACCTAGGAGGCCATTAGCGCGTGACATCGAGGAAACAGAACGGAAGATCATGCAAGAAATAATGGCATTAAAAAATTGAATGGCACAACCAGATGTCCTCAGGGCATCAGCACTTGTGTTGTTTCTCTGTCGCTGATGTGACAGTTCCAGAGGAAGCATGGGCGTCTAGGGCAGGGGAGATTTGGTATGTTGACTCTGGGAACAAAGGTTGCCTAAATGCCTGCCACCGTCTCGACACTAGATCGACAAAGAAAGCGAGGGGCTTAGGTGAAAGAATTTGTCTGGTCGGTGTTTGTAGCTGACGTGGGGGTTTGTAGCTAACCATTCTAGCGTTCCGAATTAGCGTAGTTGGGGTGGGGGGTGGGGGGTGGGTGGGGGAGATTGGTGACAGTCAGATGCCGCCACGACCGACTACGACATTTAGAGTGATAGGGATTCGGGGATAATCATCCTTCTTCTTCTTCCTCTTCTTCGTACGCTGTCAGACGTCAACCTTTATTTTTTCGATAAAAGCAGCGGTCATCCTGAGGCTGTCGACACTGCCATAGAGCTTGTCTAGTGTTGCCACTGGTGATGGCTACATGTGCTTTCTCTGGTCCTCGTTTGTCGGGCAGTTTTGCAGCAGATGTTCAGCGGTCATTTTTCCGGTACCACAAATGCATTCGTCAGTGCCACCTATTTTGAGCTTATTGAATAGGTGGTACCTCAGTCTGTTGTGGCCTGTGCAGATCCTGAAAACCACGACCATCTCTCTTCTGTTCAATTGGTAATAGGCATCATTTTTTGTATAGCTAGTATGTTCTGTTTCCCATTTGACCATGTATCTGGCTCTAATGAGCCTTTTTGACTCTTCGTAGGTCACACTAGAATCTGGTTGTGGTAGTCTTGCACCTTCTTTTGCCAGTCTGTCCAATAACAATTAGTTGGGGGTTGGTCCAAAGTACAGGATGGCTAAGTCAGACAACCAACAAAAGACCATTGGACAGCTACTTTGTTGCTTGAGACTATAAAATACTCTGCGCAGATGAACTAGAGCATATTGGATAGGAGAGAGACTACCAGACTGGCTAGGAGAGTGACTGAAAAGCTATTATTAGTCTAAGAGTGAGAGTGAGTATGCAGGGTGACTGAACCAGCATACACCTGGCCAGTCGCCCAGTAAATGTTTATGTTGGACACCCTGTGAACAGTAAGAGATCTAAATGTGTGTCCTACGTGCAGGACACATAGACAACAATCCGTGATCTAATTACATATGAATGTACATGTTCGTGTAAATATGTGAAGTGATCTGATTGTATATTAATGTACAGATCGCCTAAGGACGGGATCTGAATATATGTGGAATGTGCAGGACACTTTGGGAACGATGTGTCTTCTGATTGTATATGCATACACAGATCGAATGAGAATGCGACTGCGTGTGAGTACGTGATCCGACTATTAGTGGCGTGGTCTAATTACATATGAATGCATAGATTGCCTGAGCATACGTGAAACGATTGTATGAGGATATACAGATCACCTGATTGAAGGTGATCTGATTATTTGCGAATGCACAGAACAACTGAGTATGAGGACGAGTTTGTATTGAGTGTGCAGATAAGGGAAGTGCAGCGGCGAAAGCTTGGGTTATGTAGTTTTGGGGAAATACCAATAGCTAGTGCTTTAAACCTCCCATGTAGTTATATATATATATATATATATATATATATATATATATATATATATATATATATATATATATATATATATATATATTCTTATTGTTTAGTTTAAGTGTACTTTATTCTTTTTGTTAATATTGCTTTGATTTAACAATTAGTTAATCCTATCACTTTCGTTGGATTGTGTTTTTTGCGTTATTTACTGTGTGAAGTCGTGTCGTGGTGTAGATACATATTGTAACTCTTTAGATAAGTGAACTCCACAGCTAAGCTTTACGCTGACACACTGTGTAGACCATACAACAAAGAGTTCAGTCCTTTGTTAACAAATGCCTACGAAGGATAATGCGCATAAAGTGGCAGGACATGGTGAGGAATGAAGACCTATGGGAAAGGAGCCAACAACAGCCACTGCAACGAAAAATTAAGTAAAGAAAATGGGGCTGGATAGGACATAAACTTCTGAAGGCACAGTCTAACATAGCCAGACAGGCTCTTACATTGCATTTTCAAGGAAACACACACACCGAGAGAGAGAGAGAGAGAGAGAGAGAGAGCGAGAGAGAGAGAGAGAGAGAAAGAGAGAGATATAAAGAAAGAGGGAGAGAGAAATAGAGAGAGAGAGAGGTAGACCCAAAAAATAAACGTAAACAAAAATGTGAGAAAGAACAAAGATTCAATGATTAGAGAGAAGCAGAAAAAGCAACCCTGTGTCGTGCATTCTGGCAGGATGTTGTCAATAGCCCCTGCACCGAGAGAAGCGACAACTTTTTGGTTGATTGATTGATTGATCTATTGAATGAGTAGGCTGAGCCAGTTTGGAAAAAACTCTGCACATATTAAACGAATTGATACAGCAATATTTTAGACTGTCAGATAGTTAGAGGGTTTTTAAATTCTCAGTTCAATTCAGTTCAGTTCATCCCGTAACCCATCAGGTCGTTGGGGCACACACGAAGACACTCCCAAAATCCCACGCAATCCCTCTCTGTCTGTCGCCGCCTGACATATCTCACCGGGACGAAGGCCTGACCACTCAGTGATGTTGTCCACCCATCTCTTCTATAGACGTCCTCGCCCTCTCTGTCCCGGTACGGAACTAAAGAGTATCGAGTCGGTAATTCCGTGGGACCTCGCGACGTGCCCGCACCAGGCCATCTTTCGTCTTTTGATAGCTGTGAACAGGTCTTCAAAAGGACCAATAGCGTCTTCAACTCTCTGACGTATTACTACGTTCGTGACACGATCTTTATATGTAACATTAAATTCTACTCCAACTGAAAAATAATAGACCATTTAATAGGGAAAGAGCTAAATGCGCCACAAAGAAGTGTCGCATCAGAAATTGAAAGTGAGAAACAGGCAAACGGGCCATTAAACAATGTGTTTGGACATCAGATGGAGTGTGCAAGGCTCAAACCTAGGCAAAGTTTCTTAAAGTCAACACGTGTCCTATAGACTAGTACTGGAGAATGGTGCATCCAAAAATTAAATGAACTAACGCAAGTTCGCCTGTTCAAGCGCTATTTATCTAATCCAGCATTTAATTCATTATTGACTCCGGGACCAAGACGCTGAGCAGCGCATGAGCTGCAGCGGTCAGCGACCCATAGCGGACTGCTAACGTCAAGGCCAGCCAACTAGAGCTGACAAGCCACTTCTACACCTCCACGCGGTGATCCTGGATAACAGGCTGCAGCAGGGCAGACTGGCTAAGGAGAAGAGTTCGAAGTGCAAATGCTAACCCGATTCCTGAAATAATGCCTGCTGAGATCGGATGTGTCGGACCGAAAGGTGCAAATATCGTAGTCAAGCTGTAAACTACGACACATGGCATCTCGTTCTCTGTACTACATTCTACTACTAAAAGCCCTTTCAGGGCTTGGTAGCGGGAGATTGAGAACGAACGAAGCCAAGCCAAGCCATTACAGATTCCGAAATGGAGTTTCACAATGCAGGAAGAACTTAAAGAGCTGAGGATGCACGGGCGATATGACATATCACTACGACTCAATCCAAGACCAGACACACTGATTATCTGTCCAAATATATTAGAAACATAGTATGGATGCCGATCGCATGTTTAGGGGAAATGACAAGGCAATCCACGTGATTGAACATTGAAAACATTATTCTGACGTGATGTCCAGGACAGGGAAAGTACGTAAATATCTATTTGAATTATCAACCGTATGTTTTGAATGTTTGATAACACATAGCCCCAGTTGGTACGTGCTAGCACTCAGGTGAGTTATCCGTTATGTGAGAGTAAATCGGTAAGTAGGTACCAAATTGATATGGGATAGCAGAAAAATGTAGTAAACACGGTGCCTAACAGATCGCGGGTATAATTTTGGTAGCATGTTTTAGTCCATGAAGGATGCCGCAAGGTCACGTATTTCAATTGTAATCCACGCTAGTCAACGGATTACACGTGTGATCAAGAAAACGCGTCATGATTTTCCATTTGGATTAGTTAGCTCGTTCATTTTGTTGTTTGTTTCCCCTCTGATTATCCCGGTATGATTATCGACTATTTGAAATAGTATTTCGGTTACACTGTGTCGTATTTCTACCGTGTAGTGCACACTGCTGAACATTACGAGATTGGCACCATTAGCCCTG
This sequence comes from Ariolimax columbianus, assembly GCA_036924085.1. Classification (NCBI taxonomy): domain Eukaryota; kingdom Metazoa; phylum Mollusca; class Gastropoda; order Stylommatophora; family Arionidae; genus Ariolimax; species Ariolimax columbianus. The sequence goes on along the minus strand of JAVGWX010000012.1, from coordinate 44,479,674 downwards.
TTTGCCGACAGTGTCGATTTTGGTGTGGCTAGAGTATACATACACACGGGCCAATGATTGACTATCACATCGCCCTGGAGAGATTGGGCCCAGCCTGGTTATCTAAATGCCCACGACACATCGCTAGCACGCTGAGTGAGTCCTCTACGACCTCTTGAGGTTACGGGAAAGACAGGACAAAAGGCAAAAGAAATTGGCAGTCTTCTCATCCAGTATAATGAATTCATTGTTAAGTTAAGTATATAAAAGTGTTATTAGGTGGCAGTGTAACAGTTCCAGCCGGAGCATGAGCGTATAGGGCGGGGGTGATGTTGTCAGCGACTATGAGAACAAAGGTACCTGAATATGTGCCAAGGTCACTCTCCGTCTCGACACTACGCCAAGGTCACTCACCGTCTCGATACTAAGTCAACAAAGGAAACCGGGGTTGGGGGAAAGAATGTGTCTAGTACATGTAGAGGCTAGGTGCTGACCACTCTGGCGTTCCGATTTGGTTAGTGTGAGATTAGTGACAGACAGAAGCCAGCAGAGCTTGCTGCGACATTTTGAGTGACAGGAGTTCAGAGTGATGCGTTCCAATGGCAGCTGAATGGAGGCAGATCCCAACTAGAGGATGGCTGGGTCAAGACATCCCCCAGAGGTCGATTGGACAGCTCTGAAACTGCTTGAGACTATATAATACTAGACAAAGCTTAACTCAAGGAGACTGGCCATGGAGAGAGAAAGAGAGAGAGAGAGAGAGAGAGAGAGAGTGACAGAGAGACAGAATTTAGCTAGAAATCTGTTTAGCTCGTCGACTTAATAGAAGAGCGATTGATAGATAGTTTTACGAATGTTAGTGATAGAACATGGTTGTTGAACCACCATACGCTTTTGAGTGTTGGGCGCCCTATGTCTAGTAGAGATCTGAATGTGTGTTGTACGTGCAGGACAACTTGTGAACGATGTTTGTTCTGAAGAGTTACGTGAGTGTACAGATCGACTAGGAGAGATCTGGATGGGTGTGTGGTGTGTAGACACCGAGGGAACGATGTATGTTCCAGAGTGGGTGTATACGCAGATCAATTGAGTGTCGAATCATATGTTAGTATACATTGAATATATTGCATGTATTATGTCAAATGGGAAGTAAGGGGACCAAAACAGCATATAAAAACTGCGCAAGAAAAGTTAGAAGAGAAATAAGAAAATATAAAAGAAGATACATAGTAGAAACGTGAAAGGTTATAGAAAACCTACAGCAACAAGGCCGAGAAAGAGATGCATTTAAAGCAATAAGAACACTGACAAGGGAATTCCGTCCGGTTCCACATGTCATCAATGACAAAGAGGATAACACATTAAAGGAAACCAAAGCCATACTGAATAGATGGAGAGAGTACTGCAGAATCATGTATGGAGATAGCACAAAGCGCTCAGTTACAATCCTACCAAAGGATGAGAAAGAACCTGAACCAATATTGGAAGAAGTACGCTCTGCAATTAAAAGCCTGAAAAAGGGAAAGTCCCCAGGATGCGATGATATCCCAGCAGAGATAATACAAACAGGAGGAGAGGCATGTGCTCGAGTCTATAACAAGCTGTGTAAACAGATATGGCACAGTGCAGAGTGGCCAGAAGCATGGAAGAAATCAATTTATATTCCACTCCCCAAAAAAGGGAACCTGAAGATGTGCACAAACTACCGAACTATCGCACTGATTAGCCATGCTAGCAATATACGCTTGCGAATCCTATTAAGAAGGATAGAGAAAAGGTTTGAATCTGAAATTGACGTAGTCCAGGCAGGATTTTGGAAAGACAGAGGGACCCGGGACCACATATTCAATTTAAGGAATATCTATGAAAAATGTAGAGAGTTTAATGTAGACCTGTACATATGTTTCATTGATTACACTAAGGCCTTCGACACGGTAAAACATCAAAATCTGTGGAGAATCATGAAGGAAATGGGGTTCTTTTTGCATATAGTCCATCTCATTGAAACATTATACCAAGACCAACACGCCGCTGTCCGAGTATCTGGCCAAACATCAGATTGGTTTACAGTACAAAAGGGAGTCCGACAGGGATGTATCCTCTCACCTTATCTGTACAACATATATGCGGAATGTATAATGAGAAATGTTCGAGAAGATGACAACATTGAATGTTTCGACCCATTTACGATTGGGGGTACGAGATTCCAGAGTTACGATACGCAGATGACACAGTGATACTATCAAGAAGCGCAGAAGGGCTAGAGCAGCTACTTTCAGCCATTAATGGACATAGTAAAGATCAAAATCTGTTCATAAACATAAATAAAACAAAGATAATGACCACCGATAAAACACAATGTCAGCATAAATTTACAGTGGGTGGTGAGGAAATAGATCAGGTCACACATTTTGAATATCTGGGCTCCTGAATTGACAAAAATGGTGACTGCTCGAAAGAAATCAGAAGAAGACTAGCTATGGCAATGCAGAGACTGAACAGCCTGAAGAAATTATGGCAGGGCACCAACAAAACGATAAAAGTAAAAATCTTAAGAGCCTGTGTTTTTCCTGTGGCAGCTAATGGTTGTGAAGCATGGACGATTACCAAAACTTCTAGACAAAGAATCGAATCATTCGAGTCAAAATGTTACAGAAAGATCCTCAGAATACCCTGGACAGAAAAAAGAACAAATGTAGACATTCGGCAAGAGTTGAGCATAGAGGAGAACTGGTTTATCAATTCCATTTTGGCTACAAAATGCAAATACTTTAGTCACGTCAAGAGACACAACGGTCTTGAGAGGACGGTGATGGAAGGTATGGTGCCAGGCAAAAGAGGAAGGGTAGACCAAGAAGACGATGGCACCAAGATATCCAGGAATGCCTGAGTATGACAGTGGCAGAAGCTTGTGTTTTGGCAAGGGAACGAGTTTCTTTCAGACAGACTGTGATGGGAGCGACGTTCTACAAAGGACATGCTACATGATGATGATGATGATTATGTCAAGATCACCCGCCTGAGGGGATCTGGGTGTCACAGAATGCAAACGTGAGGACGAGTTTTTGAGAGTGTGTTGAGGTTGCAGATAAGGGAAGGGGAGTGTGCCGCTAGAACTGGGTTAGATTAGTCTGGAGCAACATCAATAGCTTTTGCTTATAAACTCCGAGTATCTATTTAGATAAGATGTATTGCTTGTATTGTTAGTAATTTAATTGCACTTACTTTAAAAGTTGTATGACTATGATAAAATACATTTACCACCTGCTGCGTGTAATGTTATTTGCTGTGTGTGGTCGTGAATGATGTGGATGAGTGTGGTAACATTCTAGATAGAATAACCCTAGTGAAAACCTGGACTCTGCTACAGCAGCAGCATCAAGCTATATGATAACTGTAGATAATAAATACTACATGTCACATGCACGTTCGCAGTTCAAATATATAATGACGTCCGTGCTCACAGTGTGTACAATTAAATTAGAACGTACTGTTGTGCGATTTAATTTTTCTACAATTTTTTTAATTTTAATTAATATTTTTTTGTGGATGGAGGGGTAAGACTTTCTATAAAGGACGTTCATAAGGGAATGCTTCATGTCTGCAGCGAAAAATTCTTGTCGCGTAAACCGGTTCACAATCTGGGTCGGTAAGTGTTCTCAAGGGTGGTGAAACCCAATCTGGTCCTCGCAACTGTGTGGTTGAAGAATGAAGATAATTCGAGCAGGGATGCCAGTAAATGTATAACGTTTGGCGGCTGCAAAAGGGTGTTCGCATGGTTTACCCTAAATTATGATTCATGATCCCATCTCAGTGAGAGATGTTCCGGAAATGGCGAAGAGGTAGTGTGTAAAGCACAAATAAAAGTGCAAAAACAGAACAGAGACTTCTATGATGCATGATCTATAGGGGAACTGAGACGCGTCCAGTCAGGCACATTATGCTTAGTGGGAAGTCGTGTCAGGGTCAGACACAATACACTTATCAGGACGTCGCGTCACGGTCAGATACAATACACTAATCAAGACCCCAATCTCTCTTCCATGTAGTGTTCTCTGGAAACATGCTGTTCTAAACGCAGCCTGGCTAAAAAGGGGAGGGATCGACCCTATCCCCATAGTAGTGAGCGATACGCAGATGAAGCCAAGCACAACAAAATCGCCTGGAGGACCCCAGTCCACCTTCATCAGCACGCTCGGGATGTGAGGAAAGCTACTGCAACCCGCCACTTAACGTCCTTTTGAGGGTACACAAAATATTTTAACATATCTGCAACAACAACCATTTACTGATTTTCTCTCGGACTAGAAAAAGAAATACTAATTTCATTACATTCACAGAAAAGAAAAGAAAGCAATACAGTGAAATGAAGATGTTACAAAAATATTTAATAATATTTAAGCAAATGGACACTTCTTTAAAATATGGTTAAGAACAAAGACAAGTGAAGCTCTCAGTGATAAAATAGCGCGAAAATATACCAGAGAAGTGGCCCAGAAGACAAAGGATGAATCTGAAATATTTTGGAGAAAACCAAAGAAATGTTTCAACGAGGCTTCAAACGACATGTAGAAATACTTTGACAAAATGAGGCTGAAGAGGAATGTTTCAATCATGCAGCAGTCATAAATTATGGAAACCGCACGCGTAAACAAGAATACGTTGAGAATGAAGGAATACATCAACAAACGTCCAAATACTGTCGAGGGATACCAAAACAGAATATTCATCCCTAGATACAATGAGAGATATGAACCATCAATTACATCAATGGACGTAAACAAAGATTTCAAAAACAAGGTCACAAAACAAGGCCCCAGTAGTCGATGGCATAACAATAGAAAATCTACAAGTATGTGATGAAATATGAGGGAACTTGGTCACAATAATATACAATGTAACTTGGACAGACATACAAGTTAATGACGACTTGCAAAAAGCAATAGTTCTTACCCTCTTGAATAAATTAGAAAATACGAGCGACCGTTAAACCTAAATGAGTGTTCATGGTATCACTGCTTTGAGTCACAAAGAAAACATATCTTGAAGGATTTTAGAAAAAAAGAACAATACCTGTTATTTAAGTCGAGCTAAGTGAAGGGCAGTCATGGTTTAGAAAGATTTTTTTTTTTAATTTTTTTTTTTTGGGGGGGCGGGGGGGGGGGGCGGGGGGGGGGGCATTTTTTTGTTGCGTTCTCCTTATTTTCTCTAATTCTCAAGGCGGTGTGCGTTGCACAGTCGTTTTTATTTTGCGCCTGTCGGCCCAGTGCATCCGACTTCAGCATGCATTTTATGTAACGGTCTGCGACCTCCTGTATTTTCTAAGGGTTTGCTTCCCCGGGGTAACGGCCGGTGCTGTGATGGGGATCGAACCCAGCACCTTCAGATTGTGAGCCGTGCCACTTAACCACTAGGCCACGCCTAGATGATATTGCGTCTTATTATCCTTCTGGCAGAGCACTTGTTTTTTGCTGCAAAAAGACGGAACAGCGACAGGTACTGACAGTCAACTCAGTTGTAGATTGTTACTTGGGCTATTGTTAGGGAAGGAAAGGCAGCGAGGGAGGAAACTGGCTGTCTATCTATCTATCTATCTATCTATCTATCTATCTATCTATCTATCTATCTATCTATCTATCTATCTATCTATCTATCTATCTATCTATCTATCTATCTATCTATCTATCTATCACTCTATCTATCTAACTATCTATCTATCTATCTATCTATCTATCTATCTATCTATCTATCTATCCATCTATCTATCACTCTATCTATCTATATATATATATATATATATATATATATATATATATATATATATATATATATATGTCTAAGGTGTGACTTCTTTTGCTTGATATTTTCTTGGCAGGCGAAATCCGATGGCGACTTGCCAGATCAATCCCAGTATCTGTTACTAACCGTTGGGTTGGCTGTACCTTGAATAAACGATCTCCAATTTTTGGGACGTGGTGGTGGAAGTGTAAATTAGAGCAAGGTAGACCCGTAGCCTGTCCTGTACCATCTACGCCGCTTCGCTAACCACATAACATACACCTGATGTTATGGCCACACAGCACTCTCTTTGCAACCCGTCATCCCACCACATAAACCAAATACAGCTTTGTACAATGAAGCCTCTAACACACCATCCACTGCAGCAGTGTAGATATGGAACTACAGTAAAGTAAGTAGTATGTCTTTTGCAGAGCGTCGCTCTTACGACTGCAACACTGTTTTGGCTGTTATACGTTTCTTGTCAGGTGTGCAGTACTGTAGGCTGCCTTTACTTTCCGTAAGTGGGGAATCGATCGTACCGAGAGAAAAAGCCATGTATGCCAAACTGGACACGGTAGGATATGAACTGGGGCTTTGGGATACTGAAATCGCGCGGATTTCACCACTAGACCACGCTGTCTTGTGGGACTATCTTTAACAATAGAGGATGCTCGGAGGCATTGCGGGGCAAGCAAACTATTGAATGCCTTATTTAGTTTAGTGTTCCGTCCATGTGTGCCTTTGACCGCCCTGGGAAGCTTATGTTGTCTGTCAAAGACCCAGTGTGTTGCGTGTGGCGCAAGCCTGTTGGTCAAGATCTTGTGTGTTGCATGGGGTGTCGGAGGCCGTGTTAATGAAGGATCATTCTCATGTCATCCTTCTATCTGCAGGGTTGTTTCCCTTGTACGCTGTAGCCAGGTCGCCGTGTGATGTAAGCCATCAGTAGAATTTGATTTTGATCAATTGTCATAACACGACCGAAGCATGGACCGAAAAAAAGAAGAATGCAAACATTCGAGAAGAGTTTGTCATAAAGGCGAACTGGCTCAGAAATTCCATCATGAACAGAAAATGTAAATACTTTGGCTACATCATGAGACACAACGGTCTTGAGAGAACGGTAATGGAAGGTATGGTGCTTGACAAGAGAGGCAGAGACAGACCAAGAAGGCGATGGCACCAAGATGTGAAGGAATGCTTGGCCATCATCCTGGAACAAACAGATCGAGTTTCCTTTAGACGGGCTGTTATGCGAGCGAATTGCTACATGATGATGACCGAACCATTGCATTTTATGTGTTTAAATTTACTCAGCGCAAGAGGGGGGGGGGGGGGGGGGGGTAGTTCTGACCAGTTCCGACCAGTTCCGATCATAGTCTTAAAACTAGTTCCGACCATAGTTTCCCACCATAATTCCTACCATATTTCCGACCAGCTCTGACAATATTTCCAACCATACTTCCAACCATAGTTCCGACCATAGTTCCAACCATAGTTCCAATCATAGTTCAAACCATAGTTCCGACCATTTCTAACACCAGTTCAAACCATAGTTCCAACCATAGTTCCGACCATAGTTCCAACCATAGTTCCAACCATAGTTCCAACCATAGTTCCAACCATAGTTCCAACCATAGTTCCAACCATTGCTAACACCAGTTCCAACCATAATTCCAACCATAATTCCGACCATAGTTCCGACCATAGTTCCAACCATAGTTCCAACCATAGTTCCAACCATAGTTCCGACCATAGTTCCAACCATAGTTCCAACCATAGTTCTGACCATTTCTAACACCAGTTCCGACCATAGTTCCAACTATTGTTAAGACCAGTTCCGACCGTAATTTCGACCATTGTTACGACCAATTCCGACCATAGTTCTAATGTTCTTATTTCGCAATCTATCTCTCCTGCTGACATCGACTTTTTCCAACACTCCAATCCACACCAAGAAGATCTGCTCTTCAGCGTCTTGCAGAAAGACCAGGTTCGACACTAACAGCACAGAGTCTGTATAAATACACTGTTAGTCCACATTTGTTTTGTCGCTTCATCGTTCGTCCTGAGAAGAACGTTGTGGCGTTATATTGTTGTTTACAGCGAGGCTGCAGTATATACACGATACATCCGATTTCAGTTCGCCTTTTTTTATTTTAGTATCAGGTTAGCATCTCACTGCGATCCATTCCCAGTTGGCCAGACTACACTAGTGCATTCTGTTTCCAGGACCGTGACTTGGCGACGGAGTGAAGTCTTGGTTCGCTGACCCTGATGCAAGCAGTCAGCTATATGTCGCTGGCTGCTGTAAGTTCATGTACTGCTGCATGTTGACCCCTCTTAAGCAACTGCCGATAATTAATAGGAATCAGCAGATCTTTCCCAACATCTGGCCTCAATGACTTTATCGTGGCTTCCGCCCATCTCCACCCCCCCCCCCTCATCCCCCAACAAATAATGGCCAGATATTTGACGCAGGGGCCAGCTTAACCCTTTACAGACCTCCTAACTGATGGGATCTGTCTTAACCCTTTACAGTTCCCACTATCTAATGGGATCTGTCTTAACCCTTTACAGTTCAACCTAACTGATGGGATCTGTCTTTACCCTTTACATGCCCCACTATCTAATGCGATCTGTCTTAACCCTTTACAAACCAACCTATCAAATGGGATCTGTCTTAACCCTTTACAGTCCGATCAAATTGATTAGATTCGTGTCTTTACGTCTGCTAAAATTGTTTAGATTCGTCTTTCGCAGTCGAATTAATTAGTGTCTTGTCTAACAGCCTAATTGGTTAAAATGAGGGTTAAGATCGATATTATTTACATTTATATTGAGTGGACCAGGTGTTCTGTCAATCCTTTTAGCGATGTCTTTGCGCGTTATATTTTCCCCAGGCCACACACGTTCATGAGATTATGATTGTCTAGTTTAATCTTTGTACACTAATAATAATAAAGATAATAATAATAATTGCCCATCACAAGTAAAGATGGGGACAGCATCAGACTATTGCAGCGAAATGTGTTCTCTGATGACTGTAAAGACCAATCCTGGAACGGATAACCCTGTCTCATTCAGGGAAATCTTGAGTAATGTGTTTTTTCGAGCAACATGTTTTCGTTGAGCCTCGGTGGTGGGTATACTCTCTGCGATCTGAGCACCTTCGGTGATATTAGCTCGTCAGGTGGTATGGTCTTGGGCAAGCATCTCCTAAAAGGTGACATTGTTATTGAAACGTTTCATTGTACAATAGGCTATTGTCATCTTCCAAGAGTAGCTTATATATTGATTTAGGTTACATTTCAAGTGTTGCAACTTGGCTGACATCTTTTGTGGTTTGGTCCATGTAAATTTTCAATAGCATAGGGAAAAACATACATCCCTTGCACATCTCTTGCGTATATGTGGCGCCATTGATTGTTTTTAAAGTAAAGTAACCCATCGCATTACTGCCGTAGGGGTGTAAGGTGTTAGCGATCTCACATTTCAAAGGCTCGGCTATATGAGGGCGGTAGCCATCTCCTCTCCCTCGCCGCTTTTACTTCCCAGACTGAACCGATACCCATTTAAGGCTGGGTCAACCCGGTCTGAAAAAAAACACTACCGCCTCAACTGTGGAATGAAACCAGGACCACTCAGATGCGAAGCCAGCGCGCTAACCACTACGCTGCGCGGCTCCCAGATCGTTCTTACGCCACTTTTAATCATAAGGCATCATTGAGCGAACTTTTTTTGATCTTCATAATTCTCAAATACCACGATCGCCAAATAGTCGAGATGCTGGTAGATTGTAAGAGTATTTTCAGTGACTCGTGAGAAATATATCCCTCATGACAGAATCGACAGATTTGCGTTGGTGTTGTCGTTGTTGTTGTCGTCGTCGTCGTTGTTGTTGTTGTTGTTGTTGTCGTTGTTGTTGTTGTTGTTGTTGTTGAATATCCACAATGGGATCAAGATGCTGCAGCGGTCAGCGACCCATAGCTGACTGCTAGCGTCAGGGCCAGCGAACCATAGCTGCAAAGACCCTTCTACACCTCCACGCGGTGATCCTGGATAACAGGCTGCAGCAGGGCAGACTGGCTAAGGAGAAGGGATCGAAGAGGGAATGCTAACCCGGTACTCAAAAAACAAAAAATGCTTGCTGAAGTCGGATTTGTTGGACCGAAAGGTGCAAATATCGCAGCCAAGCTGTAAACTACGACACAACGCATTCCGTTCTCTGGGCTACATTCTGCTGCTTAAGCCCTTTCAGGGTTTGTTAGTGGGAGATTGAGAACGATCGAAGAAGAAGAAGAAGAAGAAGAAGAAGAAGAAGAATGTCCACAATGAGTAGGTTTATTCTTTTGTGCGCCTCAAAAGGACGTTAAGTGAGGGGGGGGGGGGGAATCTACCAATCATCCTCAACTTCCCAGCATGCTGATAAAGGTGGACTGCGGTCCTCTAGGCAGTTTTGCTATACTTGGTTTCATCTGCGTGGCACTCCCTACTACGGGAATCACATCAATCTATATCTGGTATTGAGACTGCCTTGAAAACAGCATGTTTCCATGGAACATTACATGGAAGAGAGTTTGTCGACTTAGTCAGTGCATTGTCCCAGACGCGACGTCCTGGTCAGTATGTTGTGGCTGACGCGACGTCCTGGTCAGTATGTTGTGGCTGACGCGACGTCCTGGTCAGTATGTTGCGCCTGACGCGACGTCCTGGTCAGTATGTTGTGCCTGAGATAAGGATCTTAGTGGAGATAAGGATCTTAGTGGAGATAAGGATTTTAGTGGAGATAACAAGGATTTTAGTGGAGATAACAAGGATCTTAGTGGAGATAAAGATCTTAGTGGAGATAACAAGGATCTTAGTGGAGATAAAGATCTTAGTGGAGAAGGATCTTAGTGGAGATAACAAGGATCTTAGTGGAGATAAGGATCTTAGTGGAGATAACAAGGATCTTAGTGGAGATAACAAGGATCTTAGTGGAGATAACAAGGATCTTAGTGGAGATAACAAGGCTAGTAGTGGACCCCCACAGAGCTTTTCCTGGACCCCCCCATCGCTCTTCGTGGACCCAACAAGGCTCTTTGTGGACTCAACAAATCTCTTCGAAGACCCCTACTCAGTTCTGCATGGACCCCAACAGCGCGCTTTTTGATGCCAGGATTTGAACTCCTGCTATACATGTCTGAACCATCACAACAGACTTACTCATCCATTCACGAGTACCTACCGGATAATACTTACTTTTAATAAGCAGCCATTCAGCAAGCTAGTGTCGATGTTTGGCAGCTTTAACGAAGTATTGTAACAATGACGACATCCTATTAAATATCTTCAGACCAAGCGGACTCAGGAATGTTTATTCCAGTGGCCTTCTTGCAGGACAGAAAGCGCCATCTGCGCCACCTTGTTGGAGCGCAGCCATTTTGTTTTTTCCAGCAATCACTTCCGGGAATACAGTATTTACGAAGAAATCAGAAACTATTTTGATGATGCACTAAAAACTACACAGTAACTCTGGACAAACTACAAGTTCACACGACTTGTTTGGTGGTACGATACAGTAAAAAAAAACCTTCAACCACAGATCTGTACAAACTTCGAATTCACAACTGCTTTGGTGATACTTACAACTTCCCACATGTTCAGTTCAACCTTAATGTGAATATTTTTCTTAAATTGCCACGTAATTGGTAACGTTTTCTAGTAATGGTTCTCCAAACGACGAATTTAAACTAACGATATTCAACAACATTTCTTGAAAGAGACAGCAATAATTTAAGGCAATTAATTACCTTGCTTGTCTCAAAACAGCAGGACAGAACTAATGTCGTATTTCCAACATGTTCCAGAATACGTCGTCATTAATAACGGTTCTCCATTTCTGATCCTACGAACAACGTATTTCCATTAATGTCATTATTCCATAACGTTTCTTGAAAGCGAGAGAACTAATTTAACGTAATTACAGTAGCAGTTTCATCAAGACGAGTCACTACAATCTTGTGGCTTGCACGGAGCTCTGCTTCTTTCAAGTAGATGCACTTTTTAGCATACCACAAACGTTAAGGCAAATTATGTAGCCTAATTTTTGATTCCTCACTTTCTGATAAAACCCAAAAACGTATCTCTGATATCGAAGGCAGAAAGCCACATCCCAAAAGAGTAATAAACTACAAAATTTAACAACAATCTCTTACGAAAAATCAAAATTAAACTAACGTCAATTAAGTTCCAATAAAACGGAATAATTAATCACGTTTTCACGTTAATGTCCACATCTCCATTAACATCCCCCATCTCCATTAATATCCCGTTAACATTTATCCAAGCGTCCTGGCCAACTTATAACACATCAGCCAACAACGTCCTAGCTGTTGTCACTGTCCATTAAGTGTGGGACTTCCAGACACCGAACTTCAGCTCTCTTCTCATCTCGTCCCAATACCCGCTCTCTCTTTTTCATAAACAGGCCAGTGATGAAAACTGATGCAGCAAGCTAGAGGGTAATTCAGCAAATGATGTTATTAAACATCAGTAGATCAGTTGTCCCCAGCAAGTGTTGTCGGTCCGCGGAAAGGATTACCTGCGACCAGTCTGAGAAACGGAGAAGGAAAAAACATGAGAAATCGGTGTATGTACTCAGCCGACTCAATTAGGCTAATAAACTTAAGTTATGCAATAAAGTAATTATCTATCTATCTATCTATCTATCTATCTATCTATCTATCTATCTATCTATCTATCTATCTATCTATCTATCTATCTATCTATCTATCTATCTATCTATCTATCTTCAAGACCACAATCTCTCCTCCATGTAAAATTCCATGGAAACAGGCTCTCTTCAAGGAAGCATGGCTGACGAGATGTGGATCGATGTGATCCCCGTAGTAGTGAGCAACACGCAGATGAAGGGCGCACACAAGAGTAAACTTACTCATTGTGGGCATTAAACAACAACAATCTAATCTATCTATCTATCTATCTATCTATCTATCTATCTATCTATCTATCTATCTATCTATCTATCTATCTATCTATTTATCTATCTATATATCCATCTATCCATCCATCCATCCATCCATCCATCCATCCATCTATCTATCTATCTATCTATCTATCTATCTATCTATCTATTTATCTATCTATCTATCTATCTATCTATCTATCTATCTATCTATCTATCTATCTATCTATCTATCTATCTATCTTTCTATCTATCTATCTATCTATCTATCTATCTATCTATCTATCTATCTATCTATCTATCTATCTATCTATCTATCTATCTCCAAGACCACAATCTCTCTTCCATGTAGCGTTCCATGGAAACAGGCTGTTTTCAAGGCAGCCTGGCTGACGTGATGTGGATCGATGTGATCCTTATAGTAGTGAGCGACACGCAGATAAGATCAAGCATTGCACAATCGCCTGGAGGACTTATAATAATGTAACAGAGTTACAAGGGTCCAACGAGCCCACGCCAGGAAAGCCCTGAAAATACCGTTGGTGATACCCACACACATAACTTGAGAACCCTGCCCAAAAGGCTCAGTGCATTGAACGGGTCTTTGTCCTTAATTCTCAAACAATGCACTGGCCAGGGTGACAATATCCCTGATGGCAAGTCAGTTCTGTGGACCTACAATTTTTTTTTTTCGCGTTCGCCTTATTTCCCTATTCCCCAAGGCGGAGTGCGTTACACTATGTTTTTTATTTTGCGCCTGTCGGCCTTGTGCATCCGACTTCGGCATTCATTTTGTGTAATGGTCTGCTTCCTCCTGCATTTTCTAAGGGTTTGCTTCCCCGGGGTAACGGCCAGTGCTGTGATGGAGAACGAACCCAGCACATTGAGATTGTGAGCCGTGTCACTTAACCACTAGACCACGTCTACAAAAACAGACCTACAATTAAATGAGCCTTCTTGAACATTAGAACAACTGGTCCCAATTTAGGGGTTGTGACCCTAAATGGGTTGGGACCCTAAATGGGTTGGGACCCTAAATGGGTTGGGACCCTACATAGGTCGTGGCCCTAAATGGGTTGGGACCCTAAATAGGTTAGGACCCTAAATGGGTTGGGACCCTAAATGGGTTGGAACCCTAAATGGGTTGGGACCCTAAATGGGTTGGGACCTAAATGGGTTCGTTAAGGGGTTCTGTGAGGTTTCCGACTGAAACAGTAAACTGTACCAAAATATTTTAAAATAATTTTCTATTTTAATCGGTGACTAATAATAAAGAATCGAATCCTTCGAGTCAAAATGTTACAGTAAGATCCTCAGAATACCCTGGACAGAGAAAAGAACAAATGTAGTCATTCGGCAAGAGTTGAGCATAGAGGAGAACTGGTTTATCAATTCCATTTTGGCTAGAAAATGCAAATACTTTGGTCACATCAAGAGACACAACGGTCTTGAGAGGACGGTGATGGAAGGTATGGTGCCAGGCAAAAGAGGAAGGGGTAGACCAAGAAGACGATGGCACCAAGATATCCAGGAGTGCCTGAGTATGACAGTGGCGGAAGCTGGAGTTTTGGCAAGGGAACGAGTTTCTTTCAGACAGACTGTGATGGGAGCGACGTTCTACAAAGGACATGCTACATGATGATGATGACTAATAATAAAATAATTTATAAATATCGAATAAACCCCATAAAAATATGAGTAGTTGTTTATTTTGCGTTCCCAGTGGATACACTGAAGTGACGAATAGTCACATACATCAACGCGCGGACTCCAGAGTGTTTACAGAAGCATTGTTTGGAAACAAAATGTCATGTCATAGGGTCCTGCACTGATATTTTGTTAAAAGTAAGTAACATGTCCTTTGCAGAACGCCGCTTCTAACAACCATTAACCTATTTGGCTGTTATAAGTTTCTTGGCAAGTCTGCAGAATGAAAGGAGCCTCCACGAAGACTGCAACCAATAAGGCAGTCGGACGCCCCCTGGAAACGATTTACAATAGGCCAATTCTTTCAACACCTAGGCACTAATAATACTTTGGAATGTAAAAAAAGGCCTCTTGTTGATTTCAATCAATATCAAAGGACTCTCCGCCAACAAAGAAACACTACTGTCTGAAATATGCATTCAGCGCAAATGCGATGTCCAAGAGACCCATCAAGCAATCGCTGACAAAAGACCAAAAATAGACAGAATGGCTTGGCTTCGTTCGTTCTCAATCTACCACTACCAAACCCTGAAAGGGCTTAAGTACCAGAATGTAGTCCAGAGAACGAAATGCGTTGTGTCGTAGTTAACAGCTTGACTGCGATATTTGCACCTTTCGGTCCAACACATCCAACTTCAGCAAATGACAGAATGACGCTTGTTGAGGAAATACTACATAAGCAATATGGGAGCCCAATTTTTGTCACACAAAAAAGCCCGTCGCTCGTCTCTCAAACGCACGTACACGGTCCTGGGCCGCTCTGTTTGTCTCTCTCCAGGTGTAATTGTGTAATTTTAGCTACTTCTCACATTCTCTTCTCTGGCCATGTTAGACTGTGCCTTCTGCATCTTATGTCCTATCCAGCCCCATTTTCTTCGCTTAATTTGTTGTTCCCATGGCTGTTGTTTGTTCCTTTCTCACAAGTCTTCATTCCTCACCATGGGCTGGCACTTTATGCACATTTACTTCGTAGGCATCTGTTAACGAAGGACTGGAGTCTTTGTTGTATGACCTTGGTCGTTCTCAATGTCTCCGCTCCACACAGTAACACCGACTTTACACTGGCGTTGAATGTTCTAATCTTGGTGTTAATCTTGATATCTCTGGATCTCGATATATTGTTTAGTGACAGGAATGCCCCTCATGCCTTTTCAATTCTGATTCTTACATTTGCATCTGTACCAGCTGATGTGTCTAATGTGCTGCCTAAAAGATAAAGGTGTCCAATTCCTCCAACTGGTCTCCCTCCAGCATGATTGGTTCTTTGCTGTTAGTGTTGAGTTTAAGGAGCTTGGTTTTCTTCATGTTGATATTCAGTCCCAGTTTGGCCGATTGTTCTTTCCCGCTATCAAGTTTCTCTTGCATTTGACTATGACTGTGTGACAAAAGTACCAGACCATCTGCGTAGTTCAGGTCCACCAATTGTGACAATAGTGTCCACTGAATACCCGTTTTGTTTGGCCTCCGATTGATGTCTTCATTATCCAATCTATAGCCAACAAGAACAGGAAAGGTGAGAGCAGGCAGCCCTGTCTCACCCCTGTTGCACCCCAAAACTGTCAGTCAGTACTCCTTCATGTATCACTCTACTAACTGTGTCTTTGTACATAATCTGTGTGAGGGTTGTGCACTTCTCTGGTATCCCATAGTGTCTCAACAGTTGCCATAGAGTACTTCGATCCACACTGTCAAACGCCTTTTCTAAGTCTATAAAATGTGCGTATAGGGATGATTTCCATTTAATGCTTTGTTCTACTATGATGCGTTGCGTAGCTATATGATATGTGCAAGATCTTCCTTGGCGAAATCCTACCTGTTCCTCTCTGAGCGTTTCTTCTACTTCAGTTTTTAATCTGTCCAAGATGATTCTGTTGAATATCTTGCCGGGCACCGACAGCAATATAATCCCCCTATAATTGCTGCAATCTGCCAGGTCCCCCTTCCTAGACAGTTTAATCAGATGTCCGTCTTTTTATTCTGTTGGCACTCTCTCCTCATCCCACATCTTCTTGAATAATCCTTGCAATGCATCAGTGGCCTTATCTATATCTGCCATTATGGCGTCTGCTGCTTTTCAATTTGGTCGTGCAGTTTTCCCTTTCTTGAGTTTAGATATGGCCCTTTGGATTTCATTTTGTTGTTGTTGTTGTTGTTGTGATTTATATCTTACTTGCCGTCCAAGTTCAGGGTTTTCTTTGCTGGTAGGATGTTTGGTGCTTCTTGTGGTAGAGATCTGTTTACACTTTCTTTGAAATACTCAATCCATCGTGTTTCTTAATGAGTAGAGATCTTTCATATTTCCTCTCTCTGCTACCTCGTCTGCCTCCTGTGCCAGCTTGTCAATATATTCCCTTTTTGTTTGTTCTTATTCATGTCTTGACCTATTTGTCTGTAACAGTATAATTACTTTGTGCTGCTTTGGTGGCTCGGGTTCGGTAATTGTTGAGTATAGCTTTCTTATGTTTCTTTTCTTCTATTTTATTTAATGTCCCTGTTGTGATCCATTCTTTGTTTTGGTTTCTCTTGAATCCCACAGTTTTTTCACACCTTATTCCACATCTCTTTAGCCTGGTCCCACATACTATTAATGTGCATTTCTTCATCCTCAAACATCTCTTGGCGCACTTGATATCTGTTATTAAGTTTTAAGCTAAATTCTGTCTTCTTCTCTTGGTGTTGCAATAAGTGTACGTTACATCTTGTTCCCCTGCGCCCTGTACTGGGTACTTTTTTAGTTTGAGCTGCAAAATCCCCAGTAACATATGGTGGTCTGACGCTACATCTGTACCTCGTTTTACTCTTACATCTTGTAGTGTACTTCTGAACGCTTGACTGACACCGATGTGATCAATTTGATTTTCCGTTACATGATCTGGAGATCGCCATGTGGCTTTATGTATCTTCTCATGTGGAAACATACTTCCTCCAATCATCATCTTGTGTAGCGCTCACAGCTCTGAAAACATTTCTCCATTTTCGTTCATCTGTTCCATTCCTTGTCTTCCAATAATCTGTTCGTAACCTAGCTTGTCTGCTCCCACTTCGGCATTAAAGTCTCCCATTAACATTAAGAGATATTTATTTGTGTGTGTGTCAAGGACCTCTTCCAGCTTGTTGTAGAACTCTTGCTTTTTATCATCCTCAGCTTCGTTAGTTGGGGAATAGTACTGAATGATGTTTATATTGATGTATTTATTCCTCGTTCTAAAGCTTGCGCTCATGATTCGGTTGGTAATAGCCTCCCACTTTATGAGCGCCCGCTGTGCTTTTCTGGAGGGCATCGGTGCTACTCCCTCTGTATGTTGGGCATCAGTTCCCTCGTTTCCAGAATACATTATCATTTCCCCAGTAGTCAGTCTCATCTTTCCTGATTGTGTCCATCTTGTTTCGCACAGTCCTGGGACTGCCAGGTTGTAATTCCTCATCATTTTAGCTATCTGAGCTGTTTTACCTGCCTGGTTCATTGTTTTAACATTCCATTCCGCTATATTTGTTTTCTTCTTGGTATTCAGACGGGCAGTCAGCCATGGAGCTTCCTTGTGGCTTTCACTCCACTGCGTAATTCTTCTCATTTTCGAAGGCCCTTCTTTTCCAAAGGCCGTTTGCTCCTGCATTGTTATCAATGTTTTCGAAACCGACTTTAAAAAAAATAGATTTGCGTGGTCGGCCCTAACCTATCTTATTATACTCTGGGTGAGTTGTCCGTGTTTAGTTTATTCCCTCCCCCATGACCTATCCAACTTGGGTGACTCTTCTGGAAGCTTTCATTTCTGTTGGCTTAGCTCCTGTGATCATTGAGACATGCAAGCTCCCTGACCACCATTCCAAGGTAACGGAATTGCTGGAGACTGCAGCTCTTGCACGACCCAAAATTGCCGCCATCTTTTAGTAGCTGCAGATGGCGAAAAGGTTACAATCCTGAAAACATATTTGTTAGTGACAGACCAATAAACCAAGTGGCAACATCTGTAGAGGAGCCAATATCGTGCACCGTCACGGCAGTTGTCAAACCGTAAAGCGTACTATTAAAAAAACGCTTCAACTTCCAACGAGCCAAATGGGGTCCACTAGCCTATGACCTAGACAGAGAGGTCCATAAATTAGAACCAACCCTCACAAAATATGAGGCCTTTGTCAAACTCGTGAAAAGAATTTCTAGACACCACATGCCAAGAGGCTGCAGAATTCAGTATATTCCAGCCGTAACGATGAATAAAAGGCGCTATACGAGCACTACCACTATTTGAAAGTGACCCTCTCTCTGATGAAACCATTAAGACTTGGGAAGACCTACTACATGGCATATCAGAGTCAAAAACAGAAAAATGGCGTCACTTGGTGGAAAACCTTGATATGAAACAAAACAGTAGACTCGTCTGGAAACTTATTAAAAACTTAAGTAATGATCCAGCTAGCGCTCCTGCTGGTGTAACACAAGTCAGCCCCAATTAAAAAGCCCACCAATTTCTACTGAACTGAAAAAAACCCACTCAAAAAGCAGAGAAAACCAATATCCAGCGAGATTGTAAACAGGAGAATGACATATTGGCGATACCTTTCTCTTTGCAAGAACTAAATGATGCAATACATCAAATGAAAAACAACAAAGCAGCTGACCCAGGTGCCTTGAGGACAGAGACAATTAAAAACTATAGACCAGAAACCATCACGTGGCTGCTGAAGCTTTTCAACACATGCATCAGTTCTATGCAAACTCCTAAAATCTGGAGAAAATCCCATATGGTTGCTCTGCTAAAACCAGGAAAAACTCCGTCAGAACCAAAGAACTTCCGACCGGTTTCACTACTGTGTCATCTGTATAAAGTCTTTGGAAGAATGATCAAGAACCGTGTCGCCCCCCTCATAGACAAGAAACTCATCATGGAGCAAGCAGACTTCAGGCCTGGAAGATCATGTTGCGGTCAGATTATTAACTTGACCCAACTGATCGAGGACGTGTACGAACGTAAACAGATCACAGGAGTAACTTCTAATGACTTGAGCGCCATAAACCACCGGAAATTGTTTGCTAAGCTATACTCCATGACAAATGACTGGCGTCTGACAAACCTCATTAAATGTTTCCTGCAGAATAGGAGATTCTCCGTCACTTTGCGAGGTACAAAAAACGATGACGAAACCAACAAAAAAAAAAAGGCTGGCACAAGTAAGTGTCCTGACACCTATACTGTATTATATATGCATCAACGATCAACCTATAGATACAAAGGTGACAATATCCATATATGCCGATGATATTGCAGTAGCCGCCCAGAGAAAGGGGTTCGAAGACGTCGAAAAGAAATTGACAAACGCCATTGATGCCCTTGCTGTATAAATAAATAAAAATTTAAAAAAAAAAACTGTCATACGACATTTTTCCCATTGTTGGGGTAGTCGAGGGATTTTGAAGGCTGAGGACTACAAGCTGCTCCGCCACTGCTGTCACCACGTCGTGTGTTGGCTGTGATTGTTTATTTTACCCCCAAGATAAAAACAACATATGCCATACCGGGGATTCGAACCGCTGCCCTCCTTGTCGGCAGGCAGGCAGGCCTCGAAACTATTCGGCCACGCGCTCGCTAAAACAATCACCTGAAACCAAACCCCAGCAAAACACAAGTATGTGCCTACCATCTCAGAAATAAAGAGGCAAACAGAAAGTTGCAGATCAAATGGCAAGGATAGGATCTTAAACACAGCACCGCACCCAAATACTTGGGAGTAAAGTTGGACCGCACGTTGTCCTATGCCGCACATTGTCAGGTGACAAAACAGAAAATACATGCGAGAAATAGTATCATATGAAAACTGATTGGCATAACATGGGGAGCAAAGCCAGATGTCTTCGGAACATCAGCACTCGCTCTGTGTTTCTCTGTAGCCGAGTACGCCGCACCGGCCTGGAAGAACTCTGCACATGTCAACCATATAGTAACAGCAATAAATGAGGCAGTCCGTCTAATACCTACACCAACTGAAAACATATACCCCATAATCGGAATAGCATCACCAGATATACTAAGAACTGTTGTGTCAGAGATAGAAATAGAGAAACAGGTGAATGACCCAAGACACTCTATATTCGGACATCAGGTGCAGCCCGAAAGACTAAAGTCAAGACGAAGTTTCTTACAGTCAACCCTGGCCCTACAGACTAGTCCAGAAAAGTTGGAAACAGCTGACACAGGTCCCCTTGATCGAGTTACTGGAGGAACCTGCGCCTGGACATCTCCTGTCGTACGCAACATGGAAGTCATTAAAAAGACGTGAAGACGAGTTTTTGAGAGTGGTGAGGGTGCAGATAAGGGGAGGGGAGTGTAGCAGTTAGAACTAAGTTATTACATAGTTACAGAAATAACATCAACAACAATTGCTTGAATTTTCTGTGTGATCACGTGGACTCGCTTCCAGTTTCCTGCTGTCAGACGTGCTTCCTGAGTAAAGTTCTAGCCTTCAGTTTTCTCGCTCAATATTTTCATTGGTCATCACACACATTTGCTTTCAGTTTTCTTGCTTTTTATAAATGGATGCTCTTTTGTCATCATCATCATCAGTCCCGTAACCTGAAAGTCATTAGGGTACCAATACTGCAGATTGTTGGATCAGTTCCCGCCACTCCACTCGGGCTTGTGTCAGGATATTTGTTCTAGCTATGTACCTTTCAGTCCACTCTCTGATGTTGTCTTTCCATCTCTTTTTATGCCTCTCTCTCTCATATGCTTTCCAGGTACAGTAGCTTACAGAATTGTCTTGGTCAAACCAGATGATCTTGAAACATGCCCATACCATGTGAGCTTGGGTGGTTTTACCATAGTCAATAGGTCTCTATATTGGCCGACCTCTCTCTTACGGTGTCCTGAACTGGCTTATTCGTGACGTGATCTAGATAAGAAATGTTGAGAATTCGACGCAGACATCTCATCTCCATTGCATAAATTCTTCGCTCTAGAACCGCTGTCAGATTCTAAGTTTCGCACGCGTAAAGATACACGGAAGTGACAAGTGCATTCATTAAACTCAACTAGGATTTCAGGTTGTTTTTGTGCCTTCATATCGGCCTCAGTTTCGTCAGAGCAGCCATGGCCATCGCTGTTCTTGCCAGAATCTCAGTTCTGGAACCTTCAACATCCATCAGTGCTCCCAGGTATTTAAACTGTTAAAAAAAAAACTTTAAGCGGGGAGTCGACGTCATTGCCTAGAGTTTTTTCCCCAATTTAGCTCTGTCTCTCTCGGCAGATGGGTACCTCATCTGCCGAGAGCATCGCACAAAGCACGAATTCCTTAGCTCCTTAAACTGTTTAACAATTTGCAAGGGTTCGCCTTTTATCTGGGACGTTGATCATGATTTTACTCTTCTCGGCACTCATTTTCATTCGAAACTATTGAGCGGCATTGTCAAAGTTTAAGATTAGACACGCGTTCTAGATCCGTTCCAGCCAGCCATGGTAATGTCATCAGCAAACCGGAGATTGGTGAATGTACGGCCAACTATGCTGACAGTCCTCACGTGATCCTTTAAAGCTTCGGACATTTTGCAGGTATAACTTACATTGATTAGCGTCAGTGAAAGAAAACATTCTTGTCGTACATCGATTGGGGCGATGAGCCATTCCCCATTATCCCGTAGCGGTAGGCTGCACTGGTGGCTTGAGAGGAGAGTGTATCTCAATGACGTAGGTCAGTACACTCTCCAGCCCAGTCCATATTGATGATGAAGTAACCTTGAGAATTGCTAAAGCATGTCTAGATTGGTTTGCAGTACAAAAGGGAGTAAGACAGTCATATATCCTCGCACCTTATCTATACAACATATATGCAGAATGTATAATGAGAAATGTTCGAGAAGACGAGAACATTGAAAGTTTCAACCCATTTGCGATTGACGAGTACGAGATTCCAGAGTTAGATACGCAGATGACACAGTGATACTTTCAAGAAGTGCAGAAGGGCTAGAGCAGATAATTTCAGCTGCAAATCGACACTGTAAAGTCAAAACCTATTTATGAACGTAAATAAAACAAAGATAATGACAACCGATAAAACACAATGTCAACATAAATTTACAGTGGGTGGTGATGAAATAGATCAGGTCACACATTTTAAATATCTGGGCTCCAGAAGAGACAAAAATGGCGACTGCTCGAAAGAAATCAGAAGAAGACTGGCCATGGCAATGCAGAGAGTGAACAGCCTGAAGAACTTATGGCAGAGCACCAACAAAATGATAAAAGTAAAAGTCTTGATACCCTGTGTTTTTTCTGTGGCAGCTTATGGCTGCGAATCATGGACGATTACCAAAACTTCCAGACAAATAATTGAATTCTTCCAGGCAAAATGTTACAGAGAGATCCTCAGAATACACTGCACAGAGAAAAAGACAAATGTAGACATTCGGCAAAAGTTGAGCATAGAGGAGAATTGGTTTATCAATTCCATTTTGGCTAAAAAATGCAAATACTTTGGTCACATCAAGAGACACAACGGTCTTGAGAGAACGGTGATGGAAGGTATGGTGCCAGGTAAAAGAGGAAGGGCTAGACCAAGAAGACAATGGCACCAAGATATCCAGGAATGCCTGGGTATGACTGTGGCGGAGGCTGGAGTTTTGGCAAGGGAAGGAGTTTCTTTCAGACTGTGATGGGAGCGATGTTCTATAAAATACATGCTACATGATGATGATAATGATGTATAGCCTTTGGAAAACTAAGATCCTCAATGTGGGACCGCAGAGAAATCAAGCATATAACCAAATTGAAGGTTTACGCGTCAGTCGTCCTACCAACTAGTCGGTACGCCTGTGAAACCTGGACTGTGCATACTCAGTTTTCCAAGAAACTTGACCACATCCATCTGGTCTGCCTAAGAAAACTGCTGTACACAAAACTATAAGATATGATCACAGATGTAGAAGTTCTTTCACGGGCTGGCATGACAAGCACCCACACAACTCTGCAAATCGCAGCTTAGATGAACTGGCCATTTTGTCCACATGTCAGATGAGCGGCTTCCAAACAAAATATGATATGCCTAGTTTGAGTCGCGGTGACCAAAGAGAAAGTGGCAAATGCCACTCTGAAATCCTCAATGAAGAACTGCAACATTGACACTAATAATTGGCAGAACATTGCTGATGATCGCTTTATTTGGCGTAGCAAAGTCTTTGCTGGCGCAGTGCATATGGAGCAGAAAAGAATCAAGGAAGT
The DNA here is from genome assembly GCA_036924085.1 of Ariolimax columbianus. Taxonomy (NCBI): domain Eukaryota; kingdom Metazoa; phylum Mollusca; class Gastropoda; order Stylommatophora; family Arionidae; genus Ariolimax; species Ariolimax columbianus. The sequence continues at coordinate 44,456,034 of JAVGWX010000012.1, read as the reverse complement.
TGCACGGAAACCGGTGAAACGAAAGCCAAGACACGAGTTGCCTCCGTCTGACGGTCAGACAATGTTTCTCTGCCCTCAGTGCGACAGACGCTTTCGTGTTCTGATTGGTTTGATCAGCCAACTACGAACCCACTTCAGGATTGATAGATGACAATGTGGTCCTCTTTGGAAACGATGGACATACAACAACAACAACAGGTAGGCGCACACCCCAACTTATATTTTTTACATAGTTGATCAGAGGGCGTCATGCAAGACGGTGTCGAAAGCTCTTTTTAAAGTCAACAAAGACTTGGTATGCTTTTGATTATGCTGAAGGTATTTGGTCAGCCCAAAAATTTGCTTTGAGTTTTCTTGGTATTAGATTTTCTTTGGTCAGCATAGAAACATGCTTCATTGGTATTTTCTATCCATAGTTGATTGAGGAAAAGGTGTCTCAAATTGTTGTGGCCTGCGCAGTATCAAAACATTGCTACACTTCTCACGCCTGCTGAGCTGGTAACATGCGTTATTTGGTTGTTGACTTTTGCGCTCTGTATCTCACTTGTTCTTGATCTATCTACACATGGTAACCATCTTGGTCTCTTCATAAGTTATACCTGCATCTGGTTAACATTTTACTTTTCATTTCAGTCTGTCAGCCTATTCTTGTGTCAATATAGTTACAATGAGATGAAATCCAATGTATTGCAACACTATGAAACCGGTGATGTAATTTATAGAGTCTCACTTTTAGTTTCTGCATATCTGTATTTTAGGTCCAAAGTGTAGCAGTGAATGAATGAGCTGACTGCAGCCAGTGCCTCATTGATGGCTAATTGCATCAAGGTCATCGAACCACGTCTGACCAAGATTCTATTCCATCTCAAAGCGGCGGCCTTTGAAAAGGTCTGCAGTAGTGTAGTCTGCTTAAGGGAATAGGTAGAGCAGTGGAAAAGCAAACAGGTCATGTCAGGTCATCCCAAAACAGGTGAGGTCGTTGGGGCACACATAAAGACAACCTCACAACCCCAAAAAGCAAACCCGGTAGCCAAAAATAGGCAGCTGAAATGGAACATGCTGGACCGATATGGGCAGATATCGCAGCCTCGCTGTAAATTACGACACAATTCAAATCCTTTTTAACACGAACGCCGAAGAAAAAGAATAAGCAGATCTGTGTGTTTTGGCTAGGTATGGTGTGTTAGTTGTTGTAAGTATCGTGGACCAGGTGTGTTGGTTGTAAGTCTCGTGAGCCAGGTGTGTTGTTGTAAGTCTCGTGGGCCAGGTGTGTTAGTTGTTAAAAGTCTCGTGGGCCAGGTGTGTTAGTTGTTATCAGTCTCGTGGGCCAGGTGTTTTAGTTGTTGTAAGTCTCGTGGGCCAGATGTGTTAGTTGTTGTAAGTCTCTTGGCCCAGGTGTGTTAGTTTTTGTAAGTCTCTTGGGCCAGCCGTGTTAGTTGTTGTAAGTCTCTTGGGCCAGGTGTATTATTTGTTGTAAGTCTCCTGGGCCAGGTGTGTTATTTGTTGTAAGTCTATTGCGCCAGGTGTGTTATTTGTTGTAAATCTCTTGGGCCAGGTGTGTTATTTGTTTTAAGTCTCTTGCGCCAGGTGTGTTATTTGTTATAAGTCTCTTGGTCCAGGCGTGTTAGTTGTTATAAGTCTCTTGGGCCAGGCGTATTTGTTGTTGTAAGTCTCTTGGGCCAAACGTGTTAGTTGTTGTAAGTCTCGTGGGCAGGTGTGTTAGTTCTTGTAAGTCTCGTGGGCCAGGTGTGTTAGTTGTTGTAAGTCTCGTGGGCCAGGTGTGTTATTTGTTGTAAATCTCTTGAGCCAGGTGTGTTATTTGCTGTAAGTCTCTTGCGCCAGGTGTGTTATTTGTTGTAAGTCTCTTGGGCCAGGTGTTAGTTGTTGTAAGTCTCTTGCGCCAGGTGTGTTAGTTGTTATAAGTCTCTTTGGCCATGTGTTTTAGTTGTTGTAAGTCTCGTGGGCCAGGTGTGTTATTTGTTGTAAGTCTCTTGGGCCAGGTGTGTTATTTGTTGTAAGTCTCTTGGGCCAGGTCTGTTATTTGTTGTAAGTCTCTTGGGCCAAGTATGCTATTTGTTGTAAGTCTCTTGGACTAAACGTGTTAGTTGTTATAAGTCTCTTGGGCCAAGTGTGTTAGTTGTTATAAGTCTCTTGGGCCAAGTGTGTTAGTTGTTGTAAGTCTCTTGGGCCAGGAGTGTTAGTTGTTGTAAGTCTCTTTTCCCAGGAGTGTTAGTTGTTGTACGTCTCTTTGGCCAGGCGTGTTAGTTGTTGTAAGTCTCCTGGGCCAGGTGTGTTAGTTGTTGTAAGTCTAGTGGGCCAGGTGTATTAGTTGTTGTAAGTCTCGTGGGCCAGGTGTGTTAGTTCTTGTAAGTCTCGTGGGCCAGGTGTGTTAGTTGTTGTAAGTCTCTTGGGCCAGGCATTTTAGTTGTTGTATATCTTTTGGGCCAAGTGTGTTAGTTGTTGTACGTTTCGTGGGCCAGGTGTGTTAATTGTTGTAAATCTCGTGGGCCAGGTGTGTTAGTTGTTGTAAGTCTCTTCGGACAGGTGTGTTAGTTGTTTTAAGTCTCTTGGCCTAGGTGTGTTAGTTGTTGTAAGTCTCGTAGGTCAGGTGTTTTAGTGGTTGTAAGTCTCGTGGGCCAGGCCTGTTAGTTGTTGTAAGTCTCTAGGCCCAGGTGTGTTAGTTGTTGTTAGTCTCTTGGGCCAGGTATGTTTTTTGTTGTACGTCTCTTGGGCCAGGTGTGTTATTTGTTGTAAGTCTCTTGGGCCAGGTGTGTTATTTGTTGTAAGTCTCTTCGCCAAGGTGTGTTAGTTGTTGTTAGTCTCTTGAGCTAGGCGTGTTAGTTGTTGTAAGTCTCGTGGGTCAGGTGTGTTATTTGTTGTAAGTCTCTTGGGCCAGGTGTGTTATTTGTTGTAAGTCTCTTGGGCCAAGTGTGTTATTTGTTGTAAGTCTTTTGGGCCAGGCGTGTTAGTTTTTATAAGTCTCTTGGGCCAGGCGTGTTAGTTGTTATAAGTCTCTTGGGCCAGGTGTGTTATTTGTTGTAAGTCTCCTGGCCCAGATGTTTTAGTTGTTGTAAGTCTCTTAGGCCAGGTGTGTTAGTTGTTGTAACTCTCTTGGCCAAAGTGTGTTAGTTGTTGTAAGTCTCTTGGGCCAAGTGTGTTAGTTGTTGTAAGTCTCGTGGGCTGGGTGTGTTATTTGTTGTAAGTCTTGTGGGCCAGGTGTGTTAGTTGTTGTAAGTCTCTTGGGCCAGGCGTGTTAGTTGTTGTAAGTCTCTTGGCCCAGATGTGTTAGTTGTTGTTAGTCTCTTGAGCCAGGCGTGTTAATTGTTGTACTTCTCGTGGGCCAGGTGTGTTATTTGTTATAAGTCTCTTGGGCCAGGCGTGTTAGTTGTAAGTCTCTTGGCCCAGGTGTGTTAGTTGTTGTAAGTCTCTTGGGCCAGGCGTGTTAGTTGTTGTAAGTCTCTTGGCCCAGATGTGTTAGTTGTTGTAAGTCTCTTTGGCCAGACGTGTTAGTTGTTGTAAGTTTCTTGGGCAGGTGTGTTATTTGTTGTAAGTCTCTTGGGCCACGTATGTTATTTATTGTAAGTCTCTTGCGCCAGGTGTGTTATTTGTTGAAAGTCTCTTGGGCCAGGCGGGTTAGTTGTTATAAGTCTCTTGGGCCAGGCGTGTTAGTTGTTGTAAGTCTCTTGGCCCATGTGTTAGTTGCTGTAAGTCTCTTGGGCCAGGTGTGTTATTTGTTGTAAGTCTCTTGGGCCAGGCGTGTTATTTGTTGTAAGTCTCTTGGCCCAGGTGTGTTAGTTGTTGTTAGTCTCTTGGGCCACGTGTGTTATTTGTTGTAAGTCTCTTGGCCCAGGTGTGTTAGTTGTTGTTAGTCTCTTGAGCCAAGCGTGTTAATTGTTGTACTTCTCGTAGGCCAGGTGTGTTAGTTGTTGTAAGTCTCTTTGGCCAGGTGTGTTATTTTTTGTAAGTCTCTTGGGCCAAGTGTGTTATTTGTTGTAAGTCGCTTGTGCCAGGCGTGTTAGTTGTTATAAGTCTCTTGGGCCAGGCGTGTTAGTTGTTATAAGTCTCTTGGGCAAAGTGTGTTAGATGTTGTAAGTTTCGTGGGCCAGGTGTGTTAGTTGTTGTAAGTTTCCATGCCCAGGTGTGTCAGTTGTTGTAAGTCTCTTGAGCCAGGTGTGTTATTTGTTGAAAGTCTCTTGGCCCAGATGTGTTAGTTTTTGTAAGTCTCTTGGGCCTGACGTGTTATTTGTTGTAAGTCTCCATGCCCACGTGTGTTAGTTGTTGTAAGTCTCTTGGGCCAGGTGTGTTATTTGTTGTAAGTCTCTTGGATCAGATGTGTTTGTTTTTGTAATTCAATTGCGCCAGACGTGTTAGTTGTTGTAAGTCTCTTGGGCCAGGTGTGTTATTTGTCGTAAGTCTCTTGGGCCAGGTGTGTTATTTGTTGTAAGTCTCTTGCGCCATGTGTGTTATTTGTTGAAATTCTCTTGTGTCAGGTGTGTTATTTGTTGAAAGTCTCTTAGGCCAGGCGTGTTAGTTGTAAGTCTCTTGGCCCAGGTGTGTTAGTTGTTGTACGTCTCTTTGGCCAGGCGTGTTAGTTGTTGTAAGTCTCTTGGCCCAGGTGTGTTAGTTGTTTTTAGTCTCTTGGGCCAGACGTGTTATTTGTTTTAAGTCTCTTGGGCCAGTTGTGTTACTTGTTGTAAGTCTCTTGGGCCAGTTGTGTTACTTGTTGTAAGTCTCTTGGGCCAGGTGTGTTACTTGTTGTAAGTCTCTTGGGCCAGACGTGTTAGTTGTAAGTCTCTTGCGCCAGGTGTGTTATTTGTTATAAGTCTCTTTGGCCAGGCGTGATAGTTGTAAGTCTCTTGGCCCAGGTGTGTTAGTTGTTGTAAGTCTCTTGGGCCAGGCGTGTTAGTTGTTATAAGTCTCCAGGCCCAGGTGTGTCAGTTGTTGTTAGTCTCTTTGGCCAGACGTGTTAGTTGTTGTAAGTTTCTTGGGCCAGGTGTGTTATTTGTTGTAAGTCTTTTGGGCCACGTATGTTATTTATTGTAAGTCTCTTGCGCCAGGTGTGTTATTTGTTGAAAGTCTCTTGGGCCAGGCGGGTTAGTTGTTATAAGTCTCTTGGGCCAGGCGTGTTAGTTGTTGTAAGTCTCTTGGCCCAGGTGTTAGTTGCTGTAAGTCTCGTGAACCAGGTGTGTTATTTGTTGTAAGTCTCTTGGGCCAGGTGTGTTATTTGTTGTAAGTCTCTTGGCCCAGGTGTGTTAGTTGTTGTTAGTCTCTTGAGCCAGGCGTGTTAATTGTTGTACTTCTCGTGGGCCAGGTGTGTTAGTTGTTGTACTTCTCGTGGGCCAGGTGTTTTAGTTGTTGTAAGTCTCTTGAGCCAGGCGTGTCAGTTGTTATAAGTCTCTTGGGCAAAGTGTGTTAGATGTTGTAAGTCTCGTGGGCCAGGTGTGTTAGTTATTGTAAGTCTCCATGCCCAGGTGTGTTAGTTGCTGTAAGTCTCTTGCGCCAAGTGTGTTATTTGTTGTAAGTCTCTTGGGCCAGGCGTGTCAGTTGTTATAAGTCTCTTGGGCAAAGTGTGTTAGATGTTGTAAGTCTCGTGGGCCAGGTGTGTTAGTTATTGTAAGTCTCCATGCCCAGGTGTGTTAGTTGCTGTAAGTCTCTTGCGCCAAGTGTGTTATTTGTTGTAAGTCTTTTGGCCCAGATGTGTTAGTTTTTGTAAGTCTCTTGGGCCAGACGTGTTAGTTGTTGTAAGTCTCTTGGGCCAGGTGTGTTATTTGTCGTAAGTCTCTTGGGCCAAGTGTGTTATTTGTTGTAAGTCTCTTGCACCAGGTGTGTTATTTGTTGAAAGTCTCTTGGGCCAGGCGTGTTAGTTGTAAGTCTCTTGGCCCAGGTGTGTTAGTTGTTTTTAGTCTCTTGGGCCAGACGTGTTAGTTGTTTTAAGTCTCTTGAGCCAGGTGTGTTACTTGTTGTAAGTCTCGTTGGCCAGGTGTGTTACTTGTTGTAAGTCTCTTGGGCCAGGTGTGTTAGTTGTTGTAAGTCTCTTGGGCCAGGTGTGTTATTTGTTGTAAGTATCTTGGCCCAGGTGTGTTAGTTGTTGTTAGTCTCTTGAGCCAGGCGTGTTAGTTGTTGTAAGTCTCGTCGGCCAGGTGTGTTATTTGTTGTAAATCTCTTGGGCCAGGTGTGTTATTTGTTGTAAGTCTCTTTGGCAAAGTGTGTTATTTGTTGTACGTCTCTTGGGCCAGGCGTTTTAGTTGTTATAAGTCTCTTGGGCCAGGCGTGTTAGTTGTTATAAGTCTCTTGGGCAAAGTGTGTTAGATGTTGTAAGTCTCGTGGGCCAGGTGTGTTAGTTGCTGTAAGTCTCCATGCCCACGTGTGTTAGTTGTTGTAAGTCTCTTGGGCCAGGTCTGCTATTTGTTGTAAGTCTCTTGGTCCAGATGTGTTAGTTTTTGTAAGTCTCTTGGGCCAGACGTGTTAGTTGTTGTAAGTCTCTTGGGCCAGGTGTGTTATTTGTTGTAAGTCTCTTGCGCCAGGTGTGTTATTTGTTGTAAGTCTCTTGGGCCAGGCGTGTTAGTTGTTATAAGTCTCTTGGCTCAGGTGTGTCAGTTGTTGTTAGTCTCTTGGGCCAGGCGTGTTAGTTGTTGTAAGTCTCTTGGCCAAGATGTGTTAGTTGTTGTAAGTCTCTTAAGCAAGACGTGTTAGTTGTTATCAGTCTCGTGGGCCAGGTGTTTTAGTTGTTGTAAGTCTCGTGGGCCAGATGTGTTAGTTGTTGTAAGTCTCTTGGCCCAGGTGTGTTAGTTTTTGTAAGTCTCTTGGGCCAGCCGTGTTAGTTGTTGTAAGTCTCTTGGGCCAGGTGTATTATTTGTTGTAAGTCTCCTGGGCCAGGTGTGTTATTTGTTGTAAGTCTATTGCGCAGGGTGTGTTATTTGTTGTAAATCTCTTGGGCCAGGTGTGTTATTTGTTTTAAGTCTCTTGCGCCAGGTGTGTTATTTGTTATAAGTCTCTTGGTCCAGGCGTGTTAGTTGTTATAAGTCTCTTGGGCCAGGCGTATTTGTTGTTGTAAGTCTCTTGGGGCAAACGTGTTAGTTGTTGTAAGTCTCGTGGGCAGGTGTGTTAGTTCTTGTAAGTCTCGTGGGCCAGGTGTGTTAGTTGTTGTAAGTCTCGTGGGCCAGGTGTGTTATTTGTTGTAAATCTCTTGAGCCAGGTGTGTTATTTGCTGTAAGTCTCTTGCGCCAGGTGTGTTATTTGTTGTAAGTCTCTTGGGCCAGGTGTTAGTTGTTGTAAGTCTCTTGCGCCAGGTGTGTTAGTTGTTATAAGTCTCTTTGGCCATGTGTTTTAGTTGTTGTAAGTCTCGTGGGCCAGGTGTGTTATTTGTTGTAAGTCTCTTGGGCCAGGTGTGTTATTTGTTGTAAGTCTCTTGGGCCAGGTCTGTTATTTGTTGTAAGTCTCTTGGGCCAAGTATGCTATTTGTTGTAAGTCTCTTGGACTAAACGTGTTAGTTGTTATAAGTCTCTTGGGCCAAGTGTGTTAGTTGTTATAAGTCTCTTGGGCCAAGTGTGTTAGTTGTTGTAAGTCTCTTGGGCCAGGAGTGTTAGTTGTTGTAAGTCTCTTTTCCCAGGAGTGTTAGTTGTTGTACGTCTCTTTGGCCAGGCGTGTTAGTTGTTGTAAGTCTCCTGGGCCAGGTGTGTTAGTTGTTGTAAGTCTAGTGGGCCAGGTGTATTAGTTGTTGTAAGTCTCGTGGGCCAGGTGTGTTAGTTCTTGTAAGTCTCGTGGGCCAGGTGTGTTAGTTGTTGTAAGTCTCTTGGGCCAGGCATTTTAGTTGTTGTATATCTTTTGGGCCAAGTGTGTTAGTTGTTGTACGTTTCGTGGGCCAGGTGTGTTAATTGTTGTAAATCTCGTGGGCCAGGTGTGTTAGTTGTTGTAAGTCTCTTCGGACAGGTGTGTTAGTTGTTTTAAGTCTCTTGGCCTAGGTGTGTTAGTTGTTGTAAGTCTCGTAGGTCAGGTGTTTTAGTGGTTGTAAGTCTCGTGGGCCAGGCCTGTTAGTTGTTGTAAGTCTCTAGGCCCAGGTGTGTTAGTTGTTGTTAGTCTCTTGGGCCAGGTATGTTTTTTGTTGTACGTCTCTTGGGCCAGGTGTGTTATTTGTTGTAAGTCTCTTGGGCCAGGTGTGTTATTTGTTGTAAGTCTCTTCGCCAAGGTGTGTTAGTTGTTGTTAGTCTCTTGAGCTAGGCGTGTTAGTTGTTGTAAGTCTCGTGGGTCAGGTGTGTTATTTGTTGTAAGTCTCTTGGGCCAGGTGTGTTATTTGTTGTAAGTCTCTTGGGCCAAGTGTGTTATTTGTTGTAAGTCTTTTGGGCCAGGCGTGTTAGTTTTTATAAGTCTCTTGGGCCAGGCGTGTTAGTTGTTATAAGTCTCTTGGGCCAGGTGTGTTATTTGTTGTAAGTCTCCTGGCCCAGATGTTTTAGTTGTTGTAAGTCTCTTAGGCCAGGTGTGTTAGTTGTTGTAACTCTCTTGGCCAAAGTGTGTTAGTTGTTGTAAGTCTCTTGGGCCAGGTGTGTTAGTTGTTGTAAGTCTCGTGGGCTGGGTGTGTTATTTGTTGTAAGTCTTGTGGGCCAGGTGTGTTAGTTGTTGTAAGTCTCTTGGGCCAGGCGTGTTAGTTGTTGTAAGTCTCTTGGCCCAGATGTGTTAGTTGTTGTTAGTCTCTTGAGCCAGGCGTGTTAATTGTTGTACTTCTCGTGGGCCAGGTGTGTTATTTGTTATAAGTCTCTTGGGCCAGGCGTGTTAGTTGTAAGTCTCTTGGCCCAGGTGTGTTAGTTGTTGTAAGTCTCTTTGGCCAGACGTGTTAGTTGACATAAGTTTCTTGGGCAGGTGTGTTATTTGTTGTAAGTCTCTTGGGCCACGTATGTTATTTATTGTAAGTCTCTTGCGCCAGGTGTGTTATTTGTTGAAAGTCTCTTGGGCCAGGCGGGTTAGTTGTTATAAGTCTCTTGGGCCAGGCGTGTTAGTTGTTGTAAGTCTCTTGGCCCATGTGTTAGTTGCTGTAAGTCTCTTGGGCCAGGTGTGTTATTTGTTGTAAGTCTCTTGGGCCAGGCGTGTTATTTGTTGTAAGTCTCTTGGCCTAGGTGTGTTAGTTGTTGTTAGTCTCTTGGGCCACGTGTGTTATTTGTTGTAAGTCTCTTGACCCAGGTGTGTTAGTTGTTGTTAGTCTCTTGAGCCAAGCGTGTTAATTGTTGTACTTCTCGTAGGCCAGGTGTGTTAGTTGTTGTAAGTCTCTTTGGCCAGGTGTGTTATTTTTTGTAAGTCTCTTGGGCCAAGTGTGTTATTTGTTGTAAGTCGCTTGTGCCAGGCGTGTTAGTTGTTATAAGTCTCTTGGGCCAGGCGTGTTAGTTGTTATAAGTCTCTTGGGCAAAGTGTGTTAGATGTTGTAAGTTTCGTGGGCCAGGTGTGTTAGTTGTTGTAAGTTTCCATGCCCAGGTGTGTTAGTTGTTGTAAGTCTCTTGAGCCAGGTGTGTTATTTGTTGAAAGTCTCTTGGCCCAGATGTGTTAGTTTTTGTAAGTCTCTTGGGCCTGACGTGTTATTTGTTGTAAGTCTCCATGCCCACGTGTGTTAGTTGTTGTAAGTCTCTTGGGCCAGGTGTGTTATTTGTTGTAAGTCTCTTGGATCAGATGTGTTTGTTTTTGTAATTCAATTGCGCCAGACGTGTTAGTTGTTGTAAGTCTCTTGGGCCAGGTGTGTTATTTGTCGTAAGTCTCTTGGGCCAGGTGTGTTATTTGTTGTAAGTCTCTTGCGCCATGTGTGTTATTTGTTGAAATTCTCTTGTGTCAGGTGTGTTATTTGTTGAAAGTCTCTTAGGCCAGGCGTGTTAGTTGTAAGTCTCTTGGCCCAGGTGTGTTAGTTGTTGTACGTCTCTTTGGCCAGGCGTGTTAGTTGTTGTAAGTCTCTTGGCCCAGGTGTGTTAGTTGTTTTTAGTCTCTTGGGCCAGACGTGTTATTTGTTTTAAGTCTCTTGGGCCAGTTGTGTTACTTGTTGTAAGTCTCTTGGGCCAGTTGTGTTACTTGTTGTAAGTCTCTTGGGCCAGGTGTGTTACTTGTTGTAAGTCTCTTGGGCCAGACGTGTTAGTTGTAAGTCTCTTGCGCCAGGTGTGTTATTTGTTATAAGTCTCTTTGGCCAGGCGTGATAGTTGTAAGTCTCTTGGCCCAGGTGTGTTAGTTGTTGTAAGTCTCTTGGGCCAGGCGTGTTAGTTGTTATAAGTCTCCAGGCCCAGGTGTGTCAGTTGTTGTTAGTCTCTTTGGCCAGACGTGTTAGTTGTTGTAAGTTTCTTGGGCCAGGTGTGTTATTTGTTGTAAGTCTTTTGGGCCACGTATGTTATTTATTGTAAGTCTCTTGCGCCAGGTGTGTTATTTGTTGTAAGTCTCTTGGGCCAGGTGTGTTATTTGTTGTAAGTCTCTTGGCCCAGGTGTTAGTTGCTGTAAGTCTCGTGAACCAGGTGTGTTATTTGTTGTAAGTCTCTTGGGCCAGGTGTGTTATTTGTTGTAAGTCTCTTGGCCCAGGTGTGTTAGTTGTTGTTAGTCTCTTGAGCCAGGCGTGTTAATTGTTGTACTTCTCGTGGGCCAGGTGTGTTAGTTGTTGTACTTCTCATGGGCCAGGTGTGTTAGTTGTTGTAAGTCTCTTGAGCCAGGCGTGTCAGTTGTTATAAGTCTCTTGGGCAAAGTGTGTTAGATGTTGTAAGTCTCGTGGGCCAGGTGTGTTAGTTATTGTAAGTCTCCATGCCCAGGTGTGTTAGTTGCTGTAAGTCTCTTGCGCCAAGTGTGTTATTTGTTGTAAGTCTCTTGGGCCAGGCGTGTCAGTTGTTATAAGTCTCTTGGGCAAAGTGTGTTAGATGTTGTAAGTCTCGTGGGCCAGGTGTGTTAGTTATTGTAAGTCTCCATGCCCAGGTGTGTTAGTTGCTGTAAGTCTCTTGCGCCAAGTGTGTTATTTGTTGTACGTCTTTTGGCCCAGATGTGTTAGTTTTTGTAAGTCTCTTGGGCCAGACGTGTTAGTTGTTGTAAGTCTCTTGGGCCAGGTGTGTTATTTGTCGTAAGTCTCTTGGGCCAAGTGTGTTATTTGTTGTAAGTCTCTTGCACCAGGTGTGTTATTTGTTGAAAGTCTCTTGGGCCAGGCGTGTTAGTTGTAAGTCTCTTGGCCCAGGTGTGTTAGTTGTTTTTAGTCTCTTGGGCCAGACGTGTTAGTTGTTTTAAGTCTCTTGAGCCAGGTGTGTTACTTGTTGTAAGTCTCGTTGGCCAGGTGTGTTACTTGTTGTAAGTCTCTTGGGCCAGGTGTGTTAGTTGTTGTAAGTCTCTTGGGCCAGGTGTGTTATTTGTTGTAAGTATCTTGGCCCAGGTGTGTTAGTTGTTGTTAGTCTCTTGAGCCAGGCGTGTTAGTTGTTGTAAGTCTCGTCGGCCAGGTGTGTTATTTGTTGTAAATCTCTTGGGCCAGGTGTGTTATTTGTTGTAAGTCTCTTTGGCAAAGTGTGTTATTTGTTGTACGTCTCTTGGGCCAGGCGTTTTAGTTGTTATAAGTCTCTTGGGCCAGGCGTGTTAGTTGTTATAAGTCTCTTGGGCAAAGTGTGTTAGATGTTGTAAGTCTCGTGGGCCAGGTGTGTTAGTTGCTGTAAGTCTCCATGCCCACGTGTGTTAGTTGTTGTAAGTCTCTTGGGCCAGGTCTGCTATTTGTTGTAAGTCTCTTGGCCCAGATGTGTTAGTTTTTGTAAGTCTCTTGGGCCAGACGTGTTAGTTGTTGTAAGTCTCTTGGGCCAGGTGTGTTATTTGTTGTAAGTCTCTTGCACCAGGTGTGTTATTTGTTGTAAGTCTCTTGGGCCAGGCGTGTTAGTTGTTATAAGTCTCTTGGCTCAGGTGTGTCAGTTGTTGTTAGTCTCTTGGGCCAGGCGTGTTAGTTGTTGTAAGTCTCTTGGCCAAGATGTGTTAGTTGTTGTAAGTCTCTTAAGCAAGACGTGTTAGTTGTTGTAAGTCTCTTGGGCCAGGTGTGTTTTCTGTTGTAAGTCTCTTGGGCCACGTATGTTATTTGTTGTAAGTCTCTTGCGCCAGGTGTGTTATTTGTTGTAAGTCTCTTGGGCCAGGCGGGTTAGTTGTTGTAAGTCTCTCGGCCCAGGTGTGTTAGTTGTTGTTTGTCTTTTAGGCCAGGCGTGTTAGTTGTTTTAAGTCTCTTGGCCCCAGTGTGTTAGTTGTTGTAAGTCTCTTGGGCCAGGCGTGTTAGTTGTTATAAGTCTCTTGGGCAAAGTGTGTTAGATGTTGTAAGTCTCGTGGGCCAGGTGTGTTAGTTGTTGTAAGTCTCCATGCCCAGGTGTCTTAGTTGTAGTAAGTCTCTTGGGCCAGGTCTGCTATTTGTTGTAAGTCTCTTGGCCCAGATGTGTTAGTTTTTGTAAGTCTCTTGGGCCCAGACGTGTTAGTTGTTGTAAGTCTCTTGGGCCAGGTGTGTTATTTGTTGTAAGTCTCTTGCGCCAGGTGTGTTATTTGTTGTAAGTCTCTTGGGCCAGGCGTGTTAGTTCTAAGTCTCTTGGCCCAGGTGTGTTAGTTGTTGTAAGTCTCTTGGGCCAGGCGTGTTAGTTGTTATAAGTCTCTTGGCCCAGGTGTGTCAGTTGTTGTTAGTCTGTTGGGCCAGGCGTGTTAGTTGTTATAAGTCTCTTGGCCCAGATGTGTTAGTTGTTGTAAGTATCTTAGGCCAGACGTGTTAGTTGTTGTAAGTCTCTTGGGCCAGGTGTGTTATTTGTTGTAAGTCTCTCGGGCCAGGTATGTTATTTGTTGTAAGTCTCTTGCGCCAGGTGTGTTATTTATTTGTAAGTCTCTTGGGCCAGGCGTGTTAGTCGTTATAAGTCTCTTGGGCCAGGCGTGTTAGTTGTTGTAAGTCTCTTGGCCCAGGTGTGTTAGTTGTTTTAAGTCTTTTGGCCAAGTTTGTTAGTTGTTGTAAGTCTCTTGGGCCAGGTGTGTTATTTGTTGTAAGTCTTTTGGGCCAAGTGTGTTATTTGTTGTAAGTCTCTTGGGCCATACGTGTTAGTTGTTATAAATCTCTTGGGCCAGGCGTGTTAGTTGTTATAAGTCTCTTGGGCCAAGTGTGTTAGTTGTTGTAAGTCTCGTTGGCCGTTAGTGTTAGTTGTTGTAAGTCTCTTGGCCCAGATGTGTTAGTTTTTGTAAGTCTCTTGTGCCAGACGTGTTAGTTGTTGTAAGTCTCTTGGGCCAGGTGTGTTATTTGTTGTAAGTCTCTTGGGCCAGGTGTGTTATTTGTTGTAAGTCTCTTGGGCCAGGCGTGTTATTTGTGATAAGTCTCTTAGGCCAGGCGTGTTAGTTGTTGTAAGTCTCATGAGCCACGCTTGTTAGTTGTTGTAAGTCTCTTGGCCCAGGTGTGTTAGTTGTTGTTAGTCTCTTGGGCCAGGCGTGTTAGTTGTTGTAAGTCTCTTGGGCCAAGTGTGTTAGTTGTTGTAAGCCTCTTTGGAGCCTAATGTTTCTGTCTTGGACCAAGTGTGTTTTTTGTAAGTCTCTTGGCAGCTGAAGTTTTCTCTCTTAGAGGAGGAAAATTATATCCCACTATTCTATCAATGAGCCTATCCATCTTATCCCACTATTCTATCAATCCGCTTATCCATCTTATCCCACTAGTCTATCAATCCGCCTATCCATCTTATCCCACTAGTCTATCAATCCGCCTATCCATCTTATCCCACTAGTCTATCAATCCGCTTATCCATCTTATCCCACTAGTCTATCAATCCGCTTATCCATCTTATCCCACTAGTCTATCAATCCGCTTATCCATCTTATCCCACTAGTCTATCAATCCGCTTATCCATCTTATCCCACTGTTCTATCAATGAGCCTATCCATCTTATCCCACTATTCTATCAATCCGCCTATCCATCTTATCCCACTATTCTATCAATGAGCTTATCCATCTTATCTCACTATTTTATCAATCCGCCTATCCATCTTATCCCACTATTCTATCAATGAGCCTATCCATCTTATCCCACTATTCTATTAATTCGCCTATCCATCTTATCCCACTATTCTATCAATCAGCCTATCCATCTTATCCCACTGTTCTATCAATCAGTCTTTCCATCAACACCCACAAACTTATTACTGTACTCTGTAATCTTCTCTGCTTCTGTTAGTCTATTTATTCTGAACTACAAATCTATTTTACTTTTATTATCTTCAAGTCTGAAATCTATTATTCTCAATAATTTGAATGGAAAGTTTCTTATGCCGTTACCATGACAACAGGAACAAGCTGGTCCAAAAGATGACCATCATAAAAGTGGAAATTGAGCTTGATGGAAGAGAAATTTCTCAGGAAATAATTAATAAATAGAAAGTGGACAATGGTTGAATATAAGGAAAGCTATCAGATCCAAGAGCTTTGCAAAACCTAGGGAATAATGAGATGGGTTTGTTTGTTTGTTTGTTTGTTTGGGAATCTGATTCAAGAGAAGGAGCCAGAGGCGTCTTCTGTTTTGAACACGTGTGAAGGGACGGGGAAAGCCAGTTACAGTTTAGAGACGGCCAGGGTGCGTGATGCGTTAAGAGGGTGCTTACACTTAATAGGGTGTTTGAAAATGAAGTAATGTGACAGAATGTTGTGTGACGTACTCAAAAAGCGTGATAGAATGTGAAGCATTGTTACAGAGTGTGCGACATTGTTATATAGTGTGACATTGTGTCCGACACGGTGATAAGGGTGAAAGAAAAGTGGAGCGTGTCGACAAAGTGTGACCGAATGTGCGGCATGGCGACAGAGTGTGGCATGATGATGGAGACTGACAGAATGTACGATACGATAATAAAGTGTGACAGAATGTGCGGCACGGTCATAGAGTGTGACATAATGTGCGGCACTCTCATAGAGTGTGTCAGCATGTAGCTCATAGAGTGTGACAGCATGTAGCTCATAGAGTGTGACAGCATGTAGCTCATAGAGTGTGACAGCATGTAGCTCATAGAGTGTGACAGCATGTAGCTCATAGAGTGTGACAGCATGTAGCTCATAGAGTGTGACAGCATATAGCTCATAGAGTGTGACAGCATGTAGCTCATAGAGTGTGACAGCATGTAGCTCATAGAGTGTGACAGCATGTAGCTCATAGAGTGTGACAGCATGTAGCTCATAGAGTGTGACAGCATGTAGCTCATAGAGTGTGACAGCATGTAGCTCATAGAGTGTGACAGCATGTACAGAAAAATGAGTCTGAAAAAATCGAAGACATAACGAAATGATGTTTGACAATGTCAACGAGGTTAATCAATATGTGACACATCGATATTATTTTCATAGGCTCACGACAAAATCATGTAACATGCAATTGTGAGAATCATAGTTCTAAATGCTAAAATATAAGCGACTCTGTACTTTACTGCGATAGTGAGCAAGAGTAGGCTATGTGGTATAGCACAATGCTTTAATGTGCTAAGACGAGCCAAATGCTGTTATAATAAATTAGAATGCGTGACAGTGTGCTTTAGAAGTAATGGTTAGTCCCATGGCAACAATTGCCGTAGGGGATGAAGATAACAATTCATGGTACTAAGCCACAGTCTATGTAAGGTGGGTGTAGCCGGCTCCCTTCCTTGCTGTTTATACCTTCCTCAACTTATACGTCGGGTACTCATTTACAACTGGGTCGACACTGGAGGCGTGGTCGTACCAGGAATGAACCGCGCCCGAATTTTGTTCTGCCCGTTCATGATTTCTTCTTCTTCTTCGTACGCAGTCAGACGTCAACCATTATTTTTTCGAAAAAAGCAGCCGTCATCCCGAGGCTGTCGCCACTGCCATAGAGCTTGTCTAGTGTTGCCACTGGTGATGGCCACATCTGCTTTCTCTGATCCTCGTATGTCGGGCAGTTTTGCAGCAAATGCTCAGCGGTCATTTTCCCGGTACCACACGAGCATTCGTCGGTGCCACCTATCTTCAATTTATTGAATAGATGGTACCTCAGTCTATTGTGGCCAGTGCGGAGTCTGAAGACCACGACCTGTTCTCTTTTGTTCAACTGGTAATAGGCATCGTTTTTTGTGTAGCCAGTATGTTCGGTTTCCCATTTGGTCATGTATCTAGCTCTAATAAGCCGTTTTGACTCTTCGGTTCATGATTTCGAAACCTGACGTCCTGTAATCCTACTACTAGAACGCCAGCTCACTGTCGACGAGGATACACGCTCAACAGTGTGCCCGAAAGTGTTGCTTTACATCTCTATTATGAACTGGAGTGTGCGTGTCAGTGCGATTCATATTGCAGTACAAAAATGGTAATGTGAGATAGTGTGAGACATGGGATCCACTAGCATGTGCAGCAATTTATGGAAACGGAGTGATTGAAAGAACTAACATGAGCAACATGTGTTCTAAGGAGTTACTGCTGTACTATCACGTATAGGATGTGATCTACGACGTTGAGGTACGAGGGTGATTTGAAAAGTTTTACCTCCTGCGCTTTAACTTTGACAACAGTGCTCTGAGCAAGGTGACAAGTATGTAAAAAAAATGTCTAATGAAGTCACTTAAGGGATATGTAGTGGTATACGTCTGGAACGTGACGCATGCACACAGCAGACAGCAAAGATGGCGGTCTGCCTGGAAATGCGGTCGAAGCAACGTGTTGTGATTGATTTCCTGACGGCGGAAGGCTGTGCGCCCATTGACATGTATTGAGAGATGACTGCCGTATTTGTTTACGTCTGTGTGGAAGTCAGTGAAAGGTGACATGCATACACACACACACACACACACACACATACATACATACATGCATGCATACATACATACATACATACATAGATACATTCATTCATACATACATACATACATACATACATACATACATACATACATACATACATACATACATACATACATACATACATACATACATACATACATACATACATACATGAAACTTCCGACTGGCTGAAAACCTGGTGTCTATTGGTTAGTCTGAGATTTCGATGTCCATCATTTAGATTAATAAAACCAGAAATCCTTCTATGAACTAAGTCTAACCCAGACAGAACTGGACAAAACAAAATGTGTTTAACGGTCCTGTACGGATCCGAACTTATTGATTTCAGGGAGAGATTATCGTGTGGCACTTCTTCCAGACATCCTGCTAGTTGGCGAACCAATTTTCATCAAATATGTCAGTGCGTTATGAAATGTTCCAGGTTACTCTACCTTTTTCATTAGATCTTTAATGTTATGTTGATTTGTGTGTGTCATGTCGCAATTATCATTTGGTATCGTTATGTTCTGGTCACATGTCGAAACATTTTTGTCCGTTACAGCAATATGTTTCAACATGTCTCTCACGTTGGTCCGTTAGAACAATATGTATCAATATGTCGCTCATGTGTGTCCGTTAGAACAATATGTATCAATATGTCGCTCATGTGTGTCCGTTAGAACAATATGTATCAAAATGTCGCTCATGTGTGTCCGTTAGAACAGTATGTTTCAAAATGTCTCTCATGTTGGTCCGTTAGTACAATATGTATAAAAATGTCGCTCATGTGTGTCCGTTAGAACAATATGTATCAAAATGTTGCTCGTTTTTATCCGTTAGAACAATATGTAAAGAGCAAGATAAAATTCGGGAATGGTCTGAGTGCTGGCAAATGGAGCTCAATGTATATAAATGTGCAGTTATCCCTCGGGTAGAACCGATATGGAACATAATTATAGAATGGGAGTAAACTATATTAGAAGGATAGAAAAGTAAAGGGACCTAGGGGTCATAATAGATCTTCTTCTTCTTCTTCTTCTTCTTACGCTGTCAGACGTCAACCTGTATTTTTACGAAAAAAGCAGTGGTCATCCTGAGGCTGTCGACACTGCCATAGAGCTCGTCTAGTGTTGCCACTGGTGATGGCCACATCTGCTTTCTCTGATCCTCGTATGTCGGGCAGTTTTGCAGCAAATGTTCAGCAGTCATTGTCCCGGTACCACACGAGCATTCGTCAGTGCCACCTATCTTCAATTTATTGAATAGGTGGTACCTCAGTCTATTGTGGCCTGTGCGAAGTCTGAAGACCACGACCTGCTCTCTTCTGTTCAACTGGTAATATGCATCGTTTTTTGTGTAGCCAGTATGTTCTGTTTCTCATTTGGTCATGTATCTGGCCCTAATAAACCTTTTTGACTCTTCGTAGGTCACACTAGGGTCTGGTTGTGGTAGTCTTGCACCTTCTATTGTCAGTCTGTCTGCCTCCTCGTTGCCTTGGATGTTACAGGGGGATGGAAACCACTGTACCACTACTCTTTTTTGGAGCGGACTGTTGGCATAGTTCACAGAGTACTGATCTTAAATCATTAAGTTCAGTATTTTTTGGCTTTTTAGTGCTGTTACTACGACGAGGGCATCTGTAAACAGGACTATATGGCTTTCATTCCTTTTGCCTGTCACCATTTCTTCCACTGCCGCCCTCAGTGCCTCTGCCTCCGCTCTGAAATTGCTTGAGTATTTTCCAGTTGCCACAGACAGTGTTATTTTTCTACCATTTGGTAGGCTCAGGAATACCCCTGCCCCTCCGTTCTGTGTTGTGTTTGTTACAGAACCGTCGGTGTATGCATGGGTCCAGTTCATGCTTGGGTAATTTTTCGTTATGTACCTCAGGGTTATGTCTCTTCCTTCTGTTTCAGTCTGGCTGTTCTTGTTTCCAATACCTGGTATATTTTCTACCACCTCTGGAAATATATGCTGCCTCCAGGTAGGTTTCCGTACAGTAGGAATGGGCTTTGGTGTTGCTAATGCGTTCGTAGGGTCTTCGCTCATCTTTGCTTTGGCTATTTCTGCAAAGTTTCTCCGCTTTAGTTTCCCATTTCCAAAATTGTTTAGTCTCTGATGCATTGGATGGTCTGTCAGTCTTCTGAGTTTCTCTGCTTGCTGCTGAGCTCTGCAGTCTCTTCTGTCGGACATGGATTGCAGATTTGTAATCTTTTCAAGTTCTACAATTGGCGTTGACTTCATGCCTCATGTTATAGCTCTCATGGCTTGGTTTTGAAGTTTGCTAATTTTGTCAAAGTTCGCCATTGCTGCTGTTGTCCATACCGCAATGCCATACTCGAGAACTGGTCTCACGCTTCCAGTGTACAGTTTCTTTAGTATACTTTCGTCTGCTCCCGAGCTTGTGCCAGCAAGTTTCCTCATGATTGCCATTCTTTCTCTGGCTCTCATTTGGTTTCTCTCGATCTTACTTTTCCATGTCATGCGCTGATCAAATGTGACTCCCAGATAGGTTGGGTTGTCGTTTGGCTGCAGGTATTTGCCGTTAAGACTTATTTTGGTATTTTGGGGTTTGTTTGAAAGCGAGAATATCGTACATGTTTTTCCCTCATTTATTTTGACCAGCCATGAGTTCGCCCACTCCTCCAACGATGTTAGGGCCTGCTGCATCCGATTACTTGCTATGTTGAGATTCTTTTCAGAGGTCCACATAGCCAGATCGTCTGCAAACATGGAGCTGTGGACTCTTCTTGGTATATTCTCTGTTATGTTATTTATATACACCAGGAAGAGTGTGGGTGACAGTACTCCCCCTTGGGGTACTCCCTGCTCAAGTGTCACCTTTTTGCTCATCTGCCCTTGTACTTGAACTCTGGCTATTCTGTTTTTGAGGTAGGGGCTGATCCATCTGTACATTTTCCCACAAACTTCACTTCTTCGTAGCTTGTCTTTAAGTCCCTCAATCCAGACCTTGTCAAATGCCTTTTCTAAGTCCACCCAAACCGCTACTGTGTGTTTTTTCTCCTGGTAAGCATCCTCTATTTCCTGGGCTATGAGATTAATCTGGCCCTCAGTGGATCTGTGCTGTCTAAGACCTGCTTGCTGTGGAATTAGTATGTGTTTTTCTTCCAGATGCCACATCAGTTTTCCTACACAGCTCAGCAGACTGATAGGCCTGTATTCATTTGGATCTGCTCTATCTTTTTCTTTCTTTGGTACTGGTATAATTATAGCATCTTTCCATGCCTGAGGTACAATTCCCCTTTTCCAGCTTTGGTTCAGGACTGATAGTAACTTCCTCTTTGATGTTTGGCCCAACCCCATCAGCATTTCGTTTGTTACCCCATCTTTTCCGGGCGATTTCTTTTTCTTTAGAGTTCTCATGGCCTCTTCCATTTCATTCATTGTTAGTTTTGCCATCATGTGCTCCTCTGGTGCCATATTGATGTTGTCGTGGCTCTTTTGTTCTTCACTAATTTCTGTATGCCTGTCTGTAGGGACATCAATGTGATTCGCTATGGCATAATGTTCTATAAAAGCGTTTGCAGCTTTTTTTCCAGTGAGTATGTTGTCGCCTTGCTTGATGGTAATTTGTTTGTTTGATGGAGTTTCGTCATTCATGGCTCGGACTAACTTCCATAGTTTATTTCTTTCTTTATCTAAGTTGAGGCTTTCTGGTTTGTTTTTTTCCAACTGTCTCTTGTTATTTGGTTTAGTGTTCTTTTTGTATTTCGCCGTAGATTGTTCTCGGTCTGCCATGTTTCTAGCATTTGAAACTTCGTCTTCCGCTTTCTACAATTCATCATTCCAATAAGGCGTGTAGTTTTTCCTTGCCATTCTTGGGAAGGTTTCAGTGGCTGCTTGCATTATTGCTTTTCTTAGGCTTTCCACCATGGGTTTCATATTGTTATTCCGTGTGTTGATGGTTTCACACAGTCCATCTGTCAGGATTGCAAATCTGTCCCAGTCGGCTTGTTTATAGTTCCAACGTGGGAGCGGTTTTATTTCCATTGGGCCTACTTCCATATCAACTTCTAGCCTAATTGTCCTGTGGTCGCTTCCTGCCAATTGGTTTAGCACCTGGCGGTCTATTATGTGGTAAATATCCACAGTGGAAAAGGCCAAGTCTGGAGTAGAGGTGGTATGCCATGTTCTAGAATAGAAGCTAGGGCTATCCTCCGGCCTATTGATAAGATAGAGATTTGTGTCCATCTCCCAATCTTCCACTTCGTGGCTTTTGAAGTCTCCAACTACTAGGCAGCTGGAGTCCTTGATTTCCATACTCGAGAGCGAAAGGTCTTTGTTTGGTGGGTCATACAGGTTGAAGATGCGGATCTTCGTTTCTTGTATCATTATGTCGACTCCTACAATTTCTGCTTGTCCAGTGTGATTGACAGATACCGCGCTACTCGGTATGCAGTTACTGGTCAGTATCAGAACCCCTCCGTTGTGACCTTCTCTATCAAGACGGAAGGCCTGATATCCTCTGATTGAGAATTTGTGGTTGTTGTTGAGGTGCGTTTCTTGAATACATGCCCCGTCAATCTTGCCTTCATGCAAGTGATGTGTTAGGGAAAGCTTTTTTGTTAATGACTCCCTCCGCATTACACTGTAGTATTCTGAGGGTCTTGTGTTTTTGGTCAATAATTTTTCTCCATCACCTTGTGCCTTGACTCCACAGCACATGGGTGGGTGACCACCAGTAGCATTGGATGGGCCCCTTCGAGGCGTAAGGCCCGGCACTCTCGCTGCCTGGCGGGACTCCACAGGATGAGCGCCATACTTTTTTTCTGATAGGCTGTACCGTCATCATACAGCGATATACGTTGCACTTGTTTTGTTAAGCCTGTGGCCCAGTCCATCCGATTTCAACAGGCGTTTCTGCAGGGATGCCCTCCTTAGCCTTTGGCTGTCCACAGCCTATCTGCAAGGCAGCAGTTGTTTGTGGTCAGAGTCTTCTCTCTTAGGGAAGTTGTCTTGCAGTAATATCTAGTCTTCCCCACTCGTGTCTATAGGGTGTAGTGATGATATGATATGATGGACTATGTACTAGTTTGTACTATCCCGGAAAAGAGACAGTCCAGTGTGTCTGTATCCCAGGATCGTCACTTCCTGCCCGAAACGTAGCATATGCATGTGAGTGGGGTATCTCTTTGCTCCTTTCATTTTCTCGACTCCTCTGCAGTGATGGTACGCCTAGCATTCCCCGCCACCTGGGAGGTTGTCACAATACGGCAGAGGTGCAATGTTCGCTAGCCTGCATCTCTTCTGCGTCCATTGGGATGACTGATAGCATACAGAGGTAAAGAGCGAGGCAGGAGTGCATTTAACCAGCGACAAGCCTGGTCATGGCACGGAGATGTTGTTCGCCTGGAGTGCGGACATATCTCATGATCAAGGGTTGAGTCTCAACAGTGAGGTGGCCGCTCTACTGCTTACGACACCCCGACCGAGAACTAAGTCTTCTACTAGTAGTTTCACACCTCATCGCCGTATGGGGTGAATATCGAGCAGCTTCCCGCCGCTTTGATCGGCGGACGGCAGAGATCTCTTTCTGCGGCTCGACCGGGTCGGGCTGAGACGCGAGCCCCAGGTTCCAACCATATCGTAGCCTCCCATCGCAGTGGTGATGAGATTGATTTAGGGCGGGATTCCGGCTTGGAGGCGTTCGGCCGTAATCCCTCAGATGGTAGCCTCGCACTATTGGCTTATCAGCCAAGCACGTGGCCCCCGTTTGTCCTTGTTAATCATTACCTCCAGTTCCAAAAACCAACAAAATAGAACCGAGGTGCAATTCCATTATTCCATGCACCATTATTCAGGCAGCCGAGGCCTTCTTTGAACACTCTAATTTTTTCAAAGTAAACGCGTCGGCCACCCGGGACGTTCAGCGAAGCGCACCCGCGGGAGCTAAGATGAGTGAGCAAGTCCAGGTAGAAGTGAAAAAGACAAATGCAATGTTAGATATGATAAGAAATATTAAACATAGGAGCAAGGCAGTGATAGTTAAACTGTATAAAGCATTAGTTAGACCTACTGTGTACAGGTGTGGAGTCCTCGTCGTAAAGGGGATATGCAGGTTAAAGGTGAGGGCTCGAGTTTGCCCATATGGCTCGGTCTCTCTAAGCAGAAGGGTATCCCACCTGCCGAGAGATCTCACCTGCTGAGAGTATCCCACCTGCCGAGAGCATCGCACAAAGCGCTAACTCTGTAGCTCCATCGATGAACCCAGGGATCTCCAGCGATAAGCCCAGGGATCTCCAGCGATAAACCCAGGGACCTCCGAAAAAAATTGACAGCATGTGCCGACGGTCGCAGCTCGAATTCGAACCCCGACTGCCTGAACACGAGACAAACGGCTTGACCACTTCGCCATATATACCCAAGGGAAAGGATACAAAGAAGAGCGATAAAATTGGTAGTGAGATTCCAGAATTACAGTTATGAGGAAAGACTCAGAAAACCGTAAAAGAAAAGAGCTCGATATGACTTTATACAGGTTTATAAGAAAATCAAAAGAACGGATAAATGTAACTATAAAAAGTTGTGTTTTTTTCAAAAGACAGCCACCTACAAGAACAAGAGGGCACAGTTAGAAATGAATCAAAGAAAGGTCCAGATTAGAGACAATATTATATTTGTTAGTCAGACATTGATCAATGCTTGGAATGTATTGACACGGAGAATAGCGGAGGCAGTATCAGTTAATGCATTCGTGAAAAGATTAGATGGGCATAGTTATTTTTTGATCAAGTTAATGTAAAAGAAACTTGTTGTATACAGACATTGTAGAGTCTTCTAAACCAGTATAAAAGCGTTTAGGTTAAGTTAATGGGTTTCCATAGGGGCCGTTGAGAAAAGTTTTGGAGAGATTGTATCGCACTGTTGTAATGGTGCGCCGTTTGACCATTACAGAAAGGGTAATCTCTATTGACAATCTCTCATTTGATCTCTTCTACCAGCTGAGCATACTTTTGTTTGCTTCTGAAACCCCTAAAATGCATCAGTGACCGCCATATATATCTACAAGTTCCACTAGGAAACAAAAAGACCTGTACTTTTTATGTCTCTAAGAAGGGATTAAGATGCTGAGCAGCACATGAGCTGCAGTGGCTAGTGATCCGTAGCTGACTGATAGCGTCAGGGCCAGCGAACCAGAGATGCCAAGACCCTTCTACACCTCCACGCGGTGATCCTGGATAACAGGCTGCAGCAGGGTAGACTCGCTAAGGAGAAGTGACCGAAGAGGGAATGCTAACCCGGTAATCAAAACATGCTTGCTGAAGTCGTATGTGTTGGACCGAAAGGTGCAAATATCGCAGTCAGACTGTAAACTTCGACACAACGCATTCCGTTCTCTGGACTAAATTCTGCTACTTGCCCCCTTTCATGGTTTAGTCGCGGGAGATTGAGAACGAACGAAGCCAAGCCAAGCCATGTCTCTAAGAATGGATGTCACTGCACTCCGAACATAGCCATAGGTGATCAGTCCCTCTCAGCAAATAGTTAAGTGTGTGAATGGTCCCTGTAGCTTGGTGGTTGTACACTCTTCTGCTCTATCCTCTCAACCTCCCACTCTGTTCGAATCTCGTTTGATGTCGAAACTTTGCAGTCTGTGGATTGCTGCTTGATCTATTGCGGTGTCCTCATCCAATAGGTGGTCACTGATCAATTTCAAAATGTCACTTATATCCATCACTAATGTGCCCATCATGGGAGCTAGAGAAGCCAAAATGGCTGCTCTACCTTGATCAATGAATATGCCCTTACAATGAATAACCCAGAGAATGTTACGAATAAGTTCTATGAGCGTTTAGCCGAGTCGACAGTGAAGTAAGCTGGCTTGCTGCTAGACTGGGTTTACAGCGTGCCAGTGATCGAATTCACAAACGGACAGAAACGAAATCCGAGCTGTGGTTCGTGCATTGTACGACCGCTCTTCCAGACAACCCAGCTGTAAATGTGTACCTGACACGTGAGTTAAAAACATCAAGGATAGGAACCGACCATACCAACTCACATATGCTGCGGCTTAGTACATGAAAAGTTATCTTCATCCCTGACGGAAATTGTTGCCATGGAAACGGACCTTTATCTTACTATGTGGAATCTTATCAGTCTTATGATCAGAGACACTTCAGATCCTTGGCAACTTCAATGCTAGAGTGAGGACGGTGACTACAAACGGCATACATGGCACGGAGCAATGAAACACGCTTGCTGAACTCTTTTGCTACACACGCTCTCTCTATCACAAACACAATGTTTCACCTGTCTACTTGTCAAAAGACGCCCTGGACGCATCCCCGTTCCAAGCTGTGCCATCCCTAGAAAGAACAGCGTACGTGGTGTGCGAGTTACAAAGGCTAAAGTGCGGTACTGAATGCTGGACTGATCACAGGTGTAACATCCACGTAACCTCCACGTAACCTCAATGTAACCTCCACGTGTTATCAATGTAACCTCCACGTAACATCAATGTAACTTCCACGTAACATAAATGTAACCTCCATGCATTATCAATGTAACCTCCACGTAACATCAATGTAACCTCCACGTAACATCAATGTAACCACCACGTAACATCAATGTAACCACCACGTAACATCAATGTAACCACCACGTAACATCCACGTAATATCAATGTAACCTCTATTAACACCCACGTAACTTCCACGGAAAGCCAATGAGACGTTATCTGACCCGTGAAGAGGATTAACATATTACCACTGCAGAAGCGGGGATTTTCTCAAGTGCTGTGGACATTTTGTTAACGGATAACGCTGCAGAAGAAATTAGCAACTTTGAAGAAGACAATATTCTCTGTCACTTCCCATATTCTGGGCCACACCACGCGCAAGAAGCCTGATTGGTTTGATAAGAATAATGACATCCTCCGACCTCTGTTTTCAGAAAAATACCGCCTTAACAGTTTCTAAAGAAAGTATTTCCCTACTATACATCTAAGAAAATTGTTGCTCAAGTCTTGTTTAATCGCCTAACTATTCACAATGTTTGTCCTTCTGACGAGAAAAAATAAATGACAAAGATGTTAAAGTTCATTAAAGTTAAATTTAATCAAAATTTAAAAATGGGTATGGTCAGAAACCGCACAGAGACGAGAACACAAACAAAACCTAAGTTACGAACAATGGGCCTTCATTAGATACAACAAAATAACAACAATACTGAACTAACAAATCAACATATAAGGAAAAAATGAAAAAAATGGTATACTCATCTGATAGTAGGCCGTCGGTCTAAGCGACTGGTTGGGTCGGATGCTTGACTGAAAATGAAGGTGGGCGGTCAAATGAGGTGGCCAGGAGAGCGTAAGAAGTGAGGGGGAATGTGCCGGATAAGCCAGTGGTGGCCAAATATGGAAATGGCCAAATAGTGATCCAAGTGGGAGAACAAAAAGAAGGTGATATAAGCCGAGAGGGATGAGATTAATATAGGAGTGGTAAGGGGGGGGGTGGGTTAATAGAAAAGGTGGGTGGGGGGCAAATGAGGACAAATAGGTGGGGGCCAGTATGAGATTTTAAGATTTTTAAGAACAGGTATGGAAGATATTAATGCCATGCGGTTGGAGGCAATACATGCTGAAGATAAATCACGTTCAGGACTTGGTAGCGGGAGATTGAGAACGTTCAGAGCTTGGTAGCGGAAGATTGATAACGTTCAGAGCTTGGTAGCGGGAGATTGAGAACGTTCAGGGCTTGGTAGCGGGAGTTTGAGAACGTTCTGGGCTTAGTAGCGAGAGTTTGAGAACGGTCTGGGCTTGGTAGCGGGATTTTGAAAACGAAGTAGAAGAAGAAACACTAGGCAAGCCGATGTACTCTCCAGGCCTGCTTAATGTGAAGCCATTCAGCAGACCGAACGGCAACATACAAAACCAACGTATCCAGGCAACCGATAGCTTCACCTACCTAGGCAGTACCCTCGCCAACGGAGGCAGAGAATATCGACTCTGAGGTCAACAACAGGATTGAGAAGGCAAGCTCTGTATTTGTACGACTGTGTGCGAATTTATGGAACCAACAAGGCGTCAATTTCACCACCAAGATAAACGAGTATCGTGCTGTAGTGCTAGCCACTCTTCTGTCTGATTGTGAAACATGGACAGTATATAGCAGACTTGTCAGACAGCTAAATCGTTTCCACATTAGCTGAACCCGCAGGCTGCTTATGATTAGGTGACAGGACAAAGCTCCCAACTCTGAAATTTTTAACACATTAAACAGTATGAGCTTCCATACGCTTCTGCAACAAGCCCAGTCTTAACATGTTCAAAATATTGAGCATTTATACGATTCTACAAACATCCCAGACAAGATGGACAGGGCATGTTTGCATGTCCGATGAGCGTCTCCCCAAGCAGCTGCTGTACGGTGAGCTCAGAACATGCAGTTGCTCGGCAGAAGAACAGAAGAATTGCTGCTCAGATTCCATTAAAATAGACATACAGAGAGACTGACTAACCCAATGGATTATTTATTAAGAAGTGAGAGAGAGAGAGAGAGAGAGAGAGAGAGAGAGAGAGAGAGAGAGAGAGAGAGATAGAAAGAGAGCGGACGTGTTTCTCGGGAACAGGAAAAGACATACAGAGATACCGAAGAACCCAAGTAACTTCTGAGCAAATTGATACTGAGATACAGATTGACACAAGTAAGTTCAGAAATTTAAGACAATCTTTCATTGAGAAATAAGGAAACGGACAGATCTCCCAGAACAAGATCAGAAGCAGATCAACAGCTCAATGCAAAAGAGAGATTGTGCCAATTGTGACCATTGCCTTTCCTATAAACACTGCAATATCTTTGAAGATCTAAATCGAGCCACTTATATTTTAATCCATTAAGTAGACGAACTGTGAGCTGAAACGCTGAGTAGTTTAGAATAAGCAAATTAAAGGTAGAAGCTGCTTAAGTACATAGAAGTAGCAATTTACTGACGACGGGATCAAACTATGTGTTATTTTGCGAGACCAACATACGTGCATTTGCACCACATGTCTCGATTGCTAGAGTAGACATAACTTCACTCAACGTCTTTGTACTGGTTTAGAAGACTCTGCAGAGTCTGTATACAACCAGTTTGATTTATATTACCTTCCTCTAAAAGATATGCGCATCCAATTTATTCTTAAATGAATTATTTGTCCCTGCCTCCACTACCTCATGTGGCAATGCATTCCAAGCATTCCCCACTCTCTGACTAAAAAAATATTTCCTAATATATACGAATAATCTGGACCTCTCTTTAGTTAATTTGTAGCTATGCCCTCTTGTTCTTGTGAGTGGTTGTATTTTGAAAAACTTGAATAATTTATCCGTTCCTCTGATCATCTTAAAAACTTGTATTGTTACCTAAAATTCTGCTCTTTTCTAGACACTAAAGGCCGGTTTTTCTGAGTCTTTCCTCATAACTGTAATTCTGGAATCCCACTATCAGCTTTACCGCACTTTTTTGTATTTTTTTCCAGCATGTTTATATCCCCTCTATGATAAGGACTCCACACCTGTACACAGTACTCCAATCTAGGTCTAACTAATGCTTTATACAGTTTGACGATCACTTCCTTTCTTCTATGTTTAATATTTATTTTTATCATACCTAACATTGCATTTTGTTTTTTTCACTGTTACCTGGACTTGCTCACTCACCTTACCTGTATGATATATTATAACCCCTAGGTCCCTTTCCTTTTCTATCTTTCTAATATTGTTCTCGCCCATTCTGTAATTATGTTCCATATTAGATCTACCCATGTGGATGACTGTACATTTATCTACATTAACTCCATTTGCCAGCTTACAGACATGGGACAGAAATGTTAAGGATAGCGTTAGAGCTATGTTTATGTGTACTAGACGTATGAAAAGAAGTGTGAATAATTCAATGAAAGTTGTTTTACCAGTTATGTAGCAAATCAAGCAGCGTTTCTGCGACAAAGAGTAAGTGCAAGTGTGCCACGAATGTGTAGTAGAAGCAAAGATAGTCAAGGTGTGATGTATCGTAAATAGCGCCAGTGTGGAAGCAACAGCGATTAGAACAGTACAAAGTTGTGAGAATAGAACATTGAATTAGATACTGGTGTTGGATACTAGTGAGCAGATCCAAACGTTCTTCGTTATTAGTTCTTAGTTCTTCGTTCCTAGTTCTTAGGTCTTAGGTCTAAGTTCTTAGTTCTTAGTCGACCTGTACTTCTACAGGGGCAGATGCCCCTGTGCAAGTCCTAGCTCTGGTATGAGCTGGATGTAGCCGGGATAAGGATTTCCTGCTTAGCGGGCTAGGCTTGGGCAGCTTAATACTCCGCTTCGCTGGGACAAGTGCTTACGGAGGGTGGTTAACCGATGTGCGAGTCCATCTTAATAGACTCAAACACTAAAGAAAAGTAGACCCGCAGCCTGTTAGGCTCCATCTGTGCTGCTGTAAACAAAATACCTAACCATGACCGATATTATGCCTTGTAACACAGTTAGTCCCCTCTTTACAACATGCTAAGTGAGGCAGTGGTGCTATTCTAGTCCTTGCCATGCAGACAACTCGGAATTAATCCACACGTTATGAATATAAATGGTTCCTTGACCTAGGATCAACAAAGAACAAGGGAAGTGAAAGATCGTTGTGTGACAGAGAAGCTCGATTATACGAGGCGTGTTCAAATAAAACCGGTCCTAACTGCACCAAGTTAACATCAGTACAACGCGTATGATGACGTCACTTCTGATGACGTCACATACCAGTCGTAAAGGTCGGAAAATTTCATTTTCTTCCGACTCATAGTTTCCTCAGCAGACCGTTGAAAACATGGCGGGTGTGATTTGGAATCCATCCAGAGTTGATGAGCGAGCAGTGAAGAGCTGGACAACGATGTTTAAAGAAGAACGTGAGTTAACGAAAGATCTTCCGAGACCAGGTCAGGCGCATATTGTTGCGTCAGAAAATTCCATCGCCAAAATTGTTGCAGCAATTCGGGTGGACTGTCGCCGGAGCTTAGTGACCAGCAACATCCTCATCTGACTGTACAGCTTGAAACACCGAGCCTATTGTCGGACTTATACACATGTGTACAATCAATTTTACTAACGCATTTATGTTTATTGTACATAAGCTGTACACACAGCCTTGTGTTTATAGCTTGTGTATACCAGTCTTAGAAAGGACTTGTTTTTATTGTACATAAGTTTTACACATTGTTGCGTATCGTTCAATTCAGTTCATCCAGTGACCTTGAGATCGCTGCGGGCAACCCTGCTGAGACTGCCACAATCCTGCAGCACCCATGTCTGTGCACGGTTGTTTTGTGTGCCTTCTGAGGTCGTAGGTTAGTCTGTTCGCGGACGCTCTTCCCATCCCTTCCTCAGGCGGCTTCGTCTTCGTTTGTCTTGTAATATCTTAATTGTAGGGTCCTTGATTCTCGTACTTGAAGCGTGACTTTATTTATCTAGTAGTACAAACATTCAAGTGCTGAAAGTATAGTAGTACAAACGGTCACGTCCTGAAAGTGTAGTAGTACAAACATTCACGTGCTGAAAGTATAGTAGTACAAACGGTCACGTCCTGAAAGTGTAGTAGTACAAACATTCACGTGCTGAAAGTATAGTAGTACAAACGGTCACGTCCTGAAAGTGTAGTAGTACAAACATTCACGTGCTGAAAGTATAGTAGTACAAACGGTCACGTCCTGAAAGTGTAGTAGTACAAACATTCACGTGCTGAAAGTATAGTAGTACAAACGGTCACGTCCTGAAAGTGTAGTAGTACAAACATTCACGTCCTGAAAGTGTATTAGTACTAACGGTCACGTCCTGAAAGTGTAGTAGTACAAACATTCACGTCCTGAAAGTATAGTAGTACAAACATTCACTTGCTGAAAGTATAGTAATACAAACGGTCACGTCCTGAAAGTGTAGTAGTACAAACATTCACGTGCTGAAAGTGTAGTAGTACAAACATTCACGTGCTGAAAGTATAGTAGTACAAACGGTCACGTCCTGAAAGTACAGTAGTACAAACGGTCACGTCCTGAAAGTGTAGTAGTACAAACATTCACGTGCTGAAAGTGTAGTAGTACAAACATTCACGTGCTGAAAGTATAGTAGTACAAACATTCACTTGCTGAAAGTATAGTAATACAAACGGTCACGTCCTGAAAGTGTAGTAGTACAAACATTCACGTGCTGAAAGTGTAGTAGTACAAACATTCACGTGCTGAAAGTATAGTAGTACAAACGGTCACGTCCTGAAAGTACAGTAGTACAAACGGTCACGTCCTGAAAGTGTAGTAGTACAAACATTCACGTCCTGAAAGTGTAGTAGTATAAGCATTCACGTCATGAAAGTGTAGTAGTACAAACAGTCACGTGCTGAAAGTGTAGTAGTACAAACATTCACGTCCTGAAAGTGTAGTAATACAAACAGTCACGTGCCGAAAGTGTAGTAGTACAGACAGTCACGTGCTGAAAGTGTAGTAGCACAAACATTCACGTCCTGAAAATGTAGTTATGTCACACAAAGACATTACTCACCTTGTGTTTCTCTGTTTACTGTACATCATTTGTTGTGTCCATCTTGTCATGATTGTGTGCTCCAGCAACGAATGACAAATCTATGATGGTTTAAAGTACGCGGGTTGGACAAGTCCGTCTAATACCTCCGTCACTCGTCAATCAATCGATCACACAGATAATCGACGAATAATTATCTCCTCATTATTATACAGAAATGTTCTACCCAAAAACTTTTCCTCTGGTCCTTAAGGTCATAAGCTATACACAAGAACAAACAAACGTCCGTCTAAATGTATATTTTCATAACATAGAAAGGGAACTGCGTTAAATATCGTTATAACAGCGTGCCAACAGGTCTTAAGTCGAGAATTATGTACGTCTGATGCAGTTGTCTTACTTAATTCAGGTCCTTCGGCTGCACGTGTTGCCACTGATTTATACAATAATTGCTTATTGTTAACGAGTGTCAGATCTGCTATACGCAACTAGTAGCCATCATGTTTTTGGTTCTGTTGGTTCAAATTTTATTTCTGCAATTTTTATGTTTTCTCAGGGGAAATTCATTACTGGGGACGAAAGAATAGGTCGATAGAGCGGCAAAATGCGGTAAAAGCCTAGGGCCTAAAATATCCTCAGCTGCACCTTTACCCAGGCCTAGTAAGCCGGTCGCTGTGGCTGAGAGGTAAGGCACTTGCCTCTGAAAGCAATGAACGAAAACGGTGGGCGATTGAATCCCGCAAGTTTCAATCGACACCTGCCTCAAAGGATAAGAGTGTCTGGACACCCAGTGGTCTCGAGGTAAGGTGTCGTCTCCGGTGCTGGAGGTCGTGGGTTTGAATCACGGTGGAGACCGGGATTTTTTCACGTGAATCATCCGGTTAAAATGTCCCCTGATTTCATGAGTAGTGAGATCAGACACCCGTGTACAGTAGCACACACGTTAAAAATCCATTTGCAGTTGGAAATCGAAAAGAGTAAGTCTAACGGCCGTTGCTTGGGCAAGATTCAAGTTAAAAATCTACTCAAATTACTCTAGGGATACTCATCCCACAGAGAATATGTCGCAAAAAGGCAACTGTGTGGCTATAACATCAGGTCTTGATTATGTTATTAACTGATCGGCATAGATGGTGCCTAACAGGTTATGGGTCTGCCTTGCTCTAATTTACGGTTCTACCAGCACCAGTCCCAAAAATAGGCGATCGTTTATTCCAGGGGCTACTAGCCTAATGGTTTGTAACAGATATTAGGCTTGGCCGGCCAAGTCCACAGCGGATTTTCACCTGCCAAAAAAATATGAAACAAAGAAGGTCACACCTCTCCACGACGTCTAACGACATAAGTGGACTGTAGATAGATAGATAGATAGATAGATAGATAGATAGATAGATAGATAGATAGATAGATAGATAGATAGATAGATAGATAGATAGATAGATAGATAGATAGATAGATAGATAGATAGATAGAATATATCAAGCTGGCCATGGATACGCTGAGATCAGACACATACTCGGGATCAAGATGCTGAGCAGCGCATGAGCTGCAGTGGTCAG
Organism: Ariolimax columbianus; assembly: GCA_036924085.1. Taxonomy (NCBI): domain Eukaryota; kingdom Metazoa; phylum Mollusca; class Gastropoda; order Stylommatophora; family Arionidae; genus Ariolimax; species Ariolimax columbianus. Next base: position 44,423,209 of record JAVGWX010000012.1, on the reverse strand, counting down.
CGACCCATAACTGACTGCTAGCGTCAGGGCCAGCGAACCAGAGCTGCCAAGCCCCTTCTACACCTCCACGCGGTGATCCTGGATAACAGGCTGCAGTAGGGCAGACTGGCTAACGAGAAGGGATCGAAGAGGGAATGCTAACCCGGAAATCAAAAAATGCTTGCTGAATTCGGATGTGTCGGACCGAAAGGTGCAAATATCGCAGTCAAGCTGTAAACTACGACACAACACATTCCGTTCTCTGGACTACATTCTGCTACTTAAGCCCTTTCAGGGTTTGGTAGCGGGAGATTGAGAATGAACGCAGAAATAGAAGAAGAAGACTGCGTTGCCCAGGGGTGAATAACACCATCGGGTTTTCACAATCCCAACGGACCGGGCTCGATTCCCACCGTGCCCAGATTGGCAGGTGCTGGTTATTTCTCTCGGGCCATTTCTCCTCAACGTACGGAAAGTAATGGCAACCTACCGAACTGTATACTTGTCAATGAACTTTAACAGCCAAATAGGTGGCGGTTGTAAGAAGCTACGCTCTGTAAGGGATATGCTATTTACTTGGTCTCATCAGTTGTTAAGTACAAATAATACTTTAATAAAAGTTGATAGTGTTCACAGTTTCCGTTTTCCACATTTTTCATACCGTTTTATTTATCTTATTGATTTTATTTATCTGACTGAATATGTAAAAACTCATAATAACATTTTATAATGCATTCGCGAATCCCCTGAAACAACCTTGCGGACTCCCAGTGGCCCACGGACCGCATGGTTAATGAGTGCAGGTCTATATTTTTAAGTTCTTATTTATTTTGTATAACCAACAGCTGTATTTGAACTGTCTGTTGTTGTTATTAACGACTTTTAACTTAATTTAACTTAACATCTTTATACTGGTTTAGAAGACTCTGCGGAGTCTGTATACAACCAGTTTCATTTACATTTTCTTGCTCTAAAAGCTATGCGCATCCAATCTATTCTTAAATGCATTAGCTGTCACTGCCTCCACTACTTCCTGTGGCAATACATTCCAAGCATTCACCACTCTCTGACTAAAAAGAAAATTTCTTATATCTAATCTGGGTCTTTCTTTAGTGAATTTGTAGCTATGCCCTCTTATTTTTGTGCGTGGTTGTATTTTTAAAAAAACTTGTAGTATAATTTATTCGTTCCTTTGCTTATCCTATAAACTTGTATTAAATCCCCTCGAATTCTTATCTTTTCTAGATACTGTAGGCCGGTTTTTCTGAGTCTTTCCTCATCTGTAATTCTGGAATCCCCCTATCAGCTTTGTCGCTCTTTTTTGTATCCTTTTCAGTATGTTTATTTCCCCTCTATGATAAGGACTCTATACCTGTACAGAGTACTCCAATCTAGGTCTAACTAATGCTTTATACAGTTTAAATATCACTTCCTTGCTCGTATGTTTAATATGTATTTGTTTTATACCTAACATTGCATTTGCCTTTTTCACTGCTACCTGGAGCTGCTTACTCACTTTACCTGTGTTATCTATTATAACCCATAGGTCCCATCTGTCTTTCTAATATTGTCCACACCCATTTTGTTATTATGTTCCACATTGGATCTACCCATGTGGATGACTGTACATTTATCTACATTAAACTCCATGTGCCAGCTCGAAAACCATTCTCAAATTTTATCTAAATCCGACATCAATATATCCACTTCTGCTTTGGACGGGACACTACAGCATAGTTTTGTGTCATCAGATTATGAATGAATTAACCCCAAAAAACGCATAAAAAGAACAAGCTTTAATCATCAATCAAACACCCTTACAGACAGGAACAGTGACATCATATCAAAATGTCCAACGACATGGGAAATGATACAAGTATATGAAAATACAGACCAACAGCCAAACGTCACGGTGGAAGCGAAAATACCAGGTATCGACAGAAAGGTGGAAGAATCAGACCATGCATTGAGAGAAAAAACCCTAAAGCATATTGGAGACGCCTATCCTCAACCCATGTGGACGCACGTCTACACAGATGGATCATCAGAGGAAGCATTGAGGAAAGGAGGGGCGGGACTCGTCATATTTCTACAGGATGGAACCGTTATAGAAAAAGCAAGTGTTGCCAGGGAGCCCTGGACAAATCTAAAAACAGAGCAGCAGGCAATAATTGAAACAGTCAAACTATTGGATGAAAATGGGTTAAAGGATAACAGAATAGTGTTTTTGCATGGAAATTTTGCAGGCCTTACAAAGAGAACCACGAAATAGTATGGAAAGGGAACTTCTTCTTCTTCTGCGTACGCAGTCAGACAGTAACCATTATTTTTTCGAAAAAAGCGGCGGTCATCCTGAGGCTGTCGCCACTGCCATAGAGCTTGTCTTGCAGTTCCACTGGTGATGGCCACATCTGCTCTCTCTGATCCTCGTATGTCGGGCAGTTCTGCAGCAGATGTTCAGCGGTCATTTTACCAGTACCGCACGGGCATTCGTCGGTACACCCTATCTTCAATTTGTTGAATAGGTGGTACCTCAGTCTATTGTGGCCAGTGCGAAGTCTGAAGACAACGACCTGCTCTCTTCGGTTCAACTGGTAATAGGCATCGTTTTTGGTGTAACCAGTATGTTCGGTTTCCCATTTGGTCATGTATCTGGCTTTGATAAGCCGTTTTGACTCTTCGTACGTCATACTGGTATCTGTTTGTGGTAGTCTTGCACCCTCTTTTGCCAGTCTGTCTGCCTCCTCGTTGCCTTGGATGTTGCAGTGTGACGGAACCCACTGTACCACTACCCTTTTTGGTGCGGACTGCTGGCACAGTTTGCAGAGTGCTGCTCTTAAGTCATTAAGCTCAGTGTTTTTCTGGCTTTTTAGCGCTGTGACTACGGCGAGAGCATCTGTAAGCAGGACTATATGGCTTTCATTTTCACTGTGTGTCACCATTTCTTCCACTGCCGCCCTCAGTGCCTCTGCCTCCGCTCTGAAATTGCTTGTGTACTTACCAGTAGCGAATGACAGTATTATTTCTCTGCCATTTGGTAGGTTCAGGAATGCTCCTGCCCCTCCGTTCTGTGTTGTGTTTGTTACAGAACCGTCGGTGAATGCATGGGTCCAGTCCATGCTTGGGTAGCTTTTCGTTATGAAGCTTAGGGTAGTATCTCTCCTTTCTTTTTCAGTCTGGCAGTTTTTGTTTGCAATACATGGTATATTTTCTACCACCTCTGGAAATATATCCTGCCTCCAGGTAGGTTTTCGTACAGTAGTGATGGGTTTTGGTGTTGTTAGTGCGTTTATGGGATCTTCGTGCATCTTTGCTTTGGCTATTTCTGCAAAGTTTCTCCGCTTTAGTTTCCCATTTCCCAAATTGTTTAGTCTCTGGTGCATTGGATGGTGGGTCAGTCTTCGGAGCTTCTCTGACTGCAGCTGGGCTCTGCAGTCTGTTCTATCGGTCATGGATTGCAGTTTTGTAATCTTTTCAAGTTCTACAATTGGCGTTGACTTCATGCCACCTGTTATAATTCTCATGGCTTGGTTTTGAAGTTTGCTAACTTGATCGAAGTTCGCCTTCGCTGCTGTTGTCCATGCCGCAATGCCATTCTCGAGAACTGGTCTCACTCTTCCAGTGTACAGTTTCTTTAGTATGCCTTCGTCTGCTCCCCAGCTTGTGCCAGCAAGTTTCCTCATGATTGCCATTCTTTCTCTGGCTTTCATTCGGTTTCTCTCAATCTGACTTTTCCATGTCATGCGCCGATCAAATGTGACTCCCAGATAGGTTGGGTTGTCGTTTGGCTGCAGGAATTTGCCATTTAGACTTAATTTGGTACTTTGGGGTTTTAATGAAAGCGAGAATATTGTGCATGTGGTTTTCTCCTCGTTTATTTTGACCAGCCATGAGTTCGCCCACTCTTCCAGCGATGTTACGGCCGTCTGCATCCGATTTCTTGCTATGGTGAGATTCTTTTCAGAGGTCCACATAGCCAGATCGTCTGCAAACATTGAGCTATGGACTCTTCTTGGTATATTCTCTGTAATATCGTTTATATATACCAGGAAGAGTGTGGGTGACAGTACTCCCCCTTGGGGTACTCTCTGCTCGAGTGTCACCTTTTTGCTCATCTGCCCTTGTACTTGGACTCTGGCCGTTCTTTGTTTGAGGTAGTGGTTGATCCACTTGTACATTTTCCCACAAACATCACTTCTTCTTAGCTTGACTCTAAGTCCATCTTTCCAGACTTTGTCAAATGCCTTTTCCAGATCCACCCAAACAGCTACTGTGTGTTTCTGTGCCTGGTAGGCATCTTCTATCTCCTGGGCTATGAGGATGACCTGGTCCTCAGTGGATCTGTGCTGTCTAAAGCCGGCTTGCTGTGGAATTAGTATTCGTTTTTCTTCCAGATGCCACATCAGTCTGGTGTTTATCATTCGTTCCATCAGCTTGCCGACACAGCTCAGTAGGCTTATGGGCCTGTATCCATTTTAATCTGTTTTGTCCTTTCCTGTTTTTGGTACTGGTACCAGTACTGCGTCTTTCCATGCCTGTGGTACAATTCCCCTTTTCCAGCTTTGGTTCAGGACCGATAGCAGCTTCCTCTTCGCTGTTTGGCCCAGCCCCATCAGCATTTCGTTTTTTATCCCTTCTTTTCCGGGAGATTTCCTTTTCTTTAGTTTTCTCATAGCATCTTCCATTTCGCGCATTGTTAATTTGGCCATCATGTGCTCTTCAGGTGCCGTATTCATGTTTTCGTGCCCCTTTAGCTCTTCGCTAATGTCTGTATGCTTATCTGCAGGGACCTCGATGTGGTTTGCTCTGGCATAGTGATCGACAAAGGCGTTTGCGGCTTTCTTACCTGTGATCAAGTTCTCGCTCTGCTTGATAGTAATTTGTTTATTTGACGGGGTTTCGTCGTTCATGGCTCTGACTAGCTTACATAGCTTGTTCCTGTCTTTGTCCAGGTTTAGACTTTCCGTTTTATTTTTCCAGCTTTCTCTTGCTGTTTGCTTGAGAGTGTGTTTGTACTTCGCCGTGGCGGCTTTGAGGGCGATGTTTGCCTCCATGGATTTTTCTCGCTCTTCCATGTTCCTAGCATTTGTTACTGCATCTTCCACTTTCTGCAACTCATCATTCCAGTAGGGCTTATAGTTTTTCCTAGCTCCTCTTGGGATGGTTTCAGTGGCGGCTTGCATTATTGCCTTGCTTAGGCTTTCCACCATGGGCTTCATTTTGTTGTTTCGTGTGTTGATGGTTTCACACAGCCCATCTGTCAGGATTGCAAATCTGTCCCAGTCGGCTCGTTTGTAATTCCAACGTGGGAGCGGTTTTGTTTCCTGTGGGCCTACTTCCATGTCAATGGTTAGCCTGATCGGCCTGTGGCCGCTACCTGCCAGTTGGTTTAGCACCTGGCGGTCTATTTTATGGTGTATGTCCTGTGTGGAGAAGGCCAAATCTGGAGTCGAGGTGGTATGCCATGTTCTTGAATAGAAGCTAGGGCTATCCTCCGGCCTATTGATTAGGGAGAGATTTGCATCTATCTCCCAATCTTCCACTTCGTCACCTCTGCTGTCTGTGTCAGAGTATCCCCATCTCTCCGAGTGGATGTTGAAATCTCCAACTACTATGCAGTTGGAGTCTCTGACCTCCATACTCGAGAGCGATAGGTCTCTATTTGGTGGTCCGTACAGATTGAAAATGCGGAGCTTCGTCTCTTGAGCCATTATGTCAACTCCTACAATTTCTGCTTGTCCGGTGTGATTGACAGATACCGCGCTACTCGGTATGCAGTTTCTGGTCAGTATCAGGACCCCTCCTTTGTGGCCTTCTCTATCTAGACGGAAGGTCTGGTATCCTCTGATTGAGAATTTATGATTATTGTTGAGGTGCGTTTCCTGGATACATGCCACGTCAATCTTACCTTCATGCAGGTGATGTGTTAGGGAAAGTTTTTTGTTAATGACTCCCTCCGCATTCCACTGTAGTATTTTGAGGGTCTTGAGGTTTTGGTCAATAGAAGTTGCCCCATAGCCATGTGCCTTGACTCCACGACACATGGGTGGGTGACCACCAGTAGTCAAGGGTGGGCCCCTTCGAGGCGTGAGGCCCGGCACTATCGCTGCCTGGCGGGACTCCGCAGGATGAGCGCCATGCGTTTTTCTAATCGGTTGTACTGTCATCATGCTGCGATTTACGTTGCACTGTTTTGTTAGGCTTGCGGCCCCGTGCATCCGATTTCAACAGGCGTTTCTGTAGGGATGCCCTCCTTAGCCTTTGGCTGTCCCCAGCCTATCTGCAAGGCAGCAGTTGTTTATGATCAGAGTTGTCTCTCTTATGGAAGTTGTCTTACCAGACTATCGAGTCTTCACTACTCATGTCTATAGGGTGCAATGATGATATGTGAGATGATATATGAGATGGACTGGTTTACCCGGAAGAGAGGCAGTCTAGTGTGTCTGTATCCCAGGATCGTCACGTCCTGCCAGAAACGTAGCATTTGCATGTGAGTGGGGTATCTCTTTCTCCCTTTATTTTCTTGGCTTCTATGCAGAGATGGTACGCCTAGTATTCCCCGCCACCTGGGGTGTTGACACAGTGGGGCAGGTGTGCAATGTCCGCTGGTCTGCATCTCTTCTGCGTCCAGCATGATAGTTATATGGCTGATAACGTACAGAGGTAGATATCGTAGCCGAAGTGCATTTAGCCAGAGGACAAGCCTGGTAATGTCACAGAGATGTTGTTCGCCTGGTGTGCGGACAGCTCTCATGGTCATTGGTTGAGTCTCGACAGTTCACAGTGAGGTGGCTGCTCTACTGTTTTCGACACCCCGACCAGGTACTAAGTCTTGTGTTGGTGGTTTCGCACCCCATCGCCGTATAAGGTGAGTATCAAGCAGTTGTCCGCCCGCTTTGATCGGCGGACGGCAAGGAGCTCTTTCTGCGGCTCTACCGGATAGGGCTGGGGCGCAAGCCCCAGGTCCCGAGCATGTAGGAGCCTCCCATTGCAGTGGTGCTGAGATTTTGGGCGGGATTGCGGCTTACAAGGGTTCGGCCGTAATCACCCACATGGTAGCCTCGCGCCATTGGCTTATCAGCCCGGTACGTGAACCAAAGTGTCTGCGGCTCCTCTCGTTATGAGCTGGTTTTCCGTAGCAACGCCCTGTCATTAGTAGGGTAAAACTGACCTGTCTTCAGATGGTCTATTTCCAGCACCCGTTCACTATTTGGCCAGACGAATTTATTGAGGGCTTTTGTTTGTCAATGGCCAGGTATTTGAAATCTGCGGTTTCTGGAAAGGGAACTGATATGCCAGCTAAACAAACTTACAGACCACAATAAAATCACCCTCCAGTGGATTCCAGCTCACTGCGGCATACATGGGAATGAATGGGCGGACAGGCTATCCAGGGAGGGAAGACAAAGAGAACAATTCACCCACCCAGTGTCACTGCCAGAAGTCAAGGCAAACATTTAAAAAAAATATATAAACAACAGTGGACAGAGAGAACAAACAGTAAATAACCACAGGTCACAATCAATAGACTGAATAGGAAACAGTATACCACAATTTTACGCCTCAGAACAGGTCATTGCAGACTAAATGCACACATGCATAAAATGAAAACAGCACAGACTGCACAATGCACACGTCAGAGAGGACCCCAGACTCCAGAACACATCCTGCAAACATGTCCACTGCACCAAGACTCCCGTGAGAAGACCTGGCCCGAGGAGAGAAACATACAAGGCAAATTGTGGGGAACCATTGAGGACCTGCGACTGATGTGTCATTTCATGAATACAGCCCATCTGCTGGTATAAAACGAGCATACGAGACCGAACGCAAAGAGGAAGTGTCATCAGCGAATTTTGCAATCATGGATCCGATACCAATGTCCAAATAGTTAGTATATTTCAATGACAAAATTGGTCACAAAATCGATCACTGTGGCACTCCACTTTTCACTTAAAACCACCCCGAGTACTCCTTATTTATGCCCACCCTCTGCCTTCTTCCCGTTAACCAATTTTCAATCCATTTGGAAACTTCCCCACCTTTTCCGTGTGATTTTATCTTTCGAAATAATTTTTGATGAAGTTCTCTATCAAATGCCGTTGCAAAATCTAGATAAATAACATTCACTGGCTCCCCTTTATCCATAATTTTAGTAACCTCCTCCATGAATTCTAATAGATTTGTTAAGCACGATCTACCTCTAGTAAACCCATGCTGACTATTTCTTATTATATTAAACTTGTCTAAATGCATTACAATGTTTTCTATGCTCGTTAAACTCACCGGTCTATAATTTGCTGGTTTTGATGATTTGCCCTTTCTGAGTAAGGGGATCACTTTTGCATCTTTTCAATCCCTGGAACAATCTCTTTTGCAAGTGATTGAAAACATAATATAGCCAATGGTTTTGCGATTCTTCGTCCTGGTGACTGTTGGAACGTTTGTTATAGATAGTGTTGGAGAGTCATTCTTCATCTATATCAGTCAAATCAATCAAAACTTTCAGTTCCCTGTTTAGCTCCATGTAGAGCCTGTACACCTTTTGCCTTGAGGATTCGAAAACAGAGGTTTCCTTGTAATAATATCAATTATTTTTCTTGATATATGTGTTCAATCCAACTCCAGCGCTTTTTCCTCGTGTCATACTTACAACAGTCCCACACTAGTCAGCGTCTGGCTTGGATTGGCCTCGTTCGTTCTCAATCTCCATCTACCAAACTCTGAAAGGACTTAAGTAGTAGAATGTAATCCAGAGAATGGAATGCGTTGTGTCGAAGTTTACAGCTTGTGTAACAGTTCCCGCCGGAGCAAGGGGAGTTTAGGATGCCTGAACATGTTAAAGCTTAAAGCTACATGAATGCATGTCAAGGTCACTCACTGTCTCAGCAAAGGAGAACAGAGTTGGGTTAAGGAATGTGGACAGATAGAAACTGACCACTGGCCTTCTGATTTTGGTAGGGGGAGATTGATTGACAGACGAAATTGGCAACGGGGCTTGCTGCGAGAGAATGAGTGACAGGTGTGCAAAGTGTTTCGTTCCAATTGGGATTGAAGATGACCATACCTGAGATCGATTGGTCAAGCTCTGGCCTTGCTTGAGGATATATAACTCGAGACAAAGTTTAGCTCAGAGGGGGATGAGAGATGGAGAGGCTAGATAGAGAGAGGCTGTATGGGAGAGAGAGAGACTGAATGTGGATAGTATGTTTAACTCACCGACTTAGATAGAGGAGCGATTGATTGACGGTTGGACGAATGTTTGGTGATAGAACAGGGGCGCTCAAATAGGTGAATGAGTTTTGCATTAATGGATAATCTGAAAGTGTGTTTGTAAGCAAGGACACATTGTGAACGAGTTATGTCGAGATCGCCCGCCTGAGGGGATTTCAGTGAGGAAGAGTATTTGTTAAGGTGTGTTGAAGACGCAGTTAAGGCGATGAAAGTGTGATGCAATTGCAAGGCAATAGAACTGGGTTTTTAGATAGTTGGGAATTCCATCAATAACTAATGCTTACAATTCCCGTTTTAGTAGAATGTTTAGTTAAGATATGTATTATATTGTGTTTGTAATTTCTCTACTCATTCTATGATATGAGTATGATATAATAAATATGCCACCTGCTGTGTGATGTCATTTACTGAGTATGGTCATGATGATGTGGAGGAGTGTGAGAATGTTCTAAGTTAGATCACGGCCAGGGCAAAGAAATAGAGGATCTGCTACACGTTATTATTATTTTGGTGCCTGTTGACCACGGATAGTTATAGATTTATAAATATAGTGCGTGTGTAGCTATAGATCTTGATTTGCACGTTTAACACAAGTGTCGCAGTTATATATAACTTGTGTGTGTAGTTAGGAATAGAGGAGTAGCTAGTGGTTAGAGTGTTAGTACCATAGACAGCTTTTCCAATCATCTGACTGGTAAGTGTGACATTTTTCTTCCACCCATTGTTGTATTATTGACAAGACTTTGTGCGTACTTGACAGTCTTATAAATTTTTTTGGTGGGCCAGACGGGTTTATTCAATATGTCGAGGTTGGACAATGTTAAACAATGTTATCATTGTCTAGCTTTTGGACATTTGTCTATCGGATGCCCTAATATTCTTCGGAATATTAACAGTTCCTGGAGAAGAGGACTGTTTGTCAAAAACAAGCCTTTCGTGGCACGAGCTACAGTCAGCGATAAGTGGGAGGACAGAAGTCAACTACAAAACCAGCTAAGAGAACTAACAAGCAGAGTTATTCGGCTGGAAAGACAGGAAAAAGATCTCCAATGGAATCTGCGACAGCTGTTGCAACAGTTTGAAAACGGAGCTTTCAAACCAGCTAGGAAGGAGAGAAGAAATCAAGAAATCACAGAAGTAAACACGGTCCAGTATTGTGGAAGGGGACAGAGGGGTAGGAAAGTGAGTAGGAAGCCCGTACTACTTCCACATTCCGATCCGTGGAGGGACAGAGGTGGAAATCTCAGGACGGACGTGTGTGGACGACTGGAAAGAGGTTGCGAAAAGCGTAGGAGTTTGACCCAGGTGCAGAGGCCAAGTCAAGTGAGAGGAGGAGGAATGGTTGGGCAGAAGTTTGAATCGGGCAGATTCTTAGCCCACAAGAGGCCTTTTGCACGGTTACAGATGGAGAGGCAGAACAGGAGCTATCAAAGAGACTTTAAGCACGAGGCGGATGGACAGAAAGAAAGAGATACAGGTTTTGTGTATCCAGAAAAGTTAGGGACGGAGGGCAGGTTACGCAATGCAAACGAAACAAACGTTCGCTCAGAGGTCCAGATAAAATGTTACCGCATCGGACAGTGTAGGCCGAGAATTCAGGAAGAGGGTATTACGTCGATGAACATGGTCGGGCGTGCTGAAAGGAGCCAAGTTTACCAGGACGTCAAGCCTGGTAGAACATTAGTTAAAGTCGACGAAGAATCGAACAAGGAAATAGTCAGAGATTCGTCAGATAAAGAGGAAAGGAGAGGAGGAGAAATGGTGGCAGGACCAGCTATGGTTTCGTGCCCACCCAAGCCAGGTTCTAGCCATGCGGGAGAAGTGGTTGAACAGACCGAAAGAAGGGACAACCCTTCGGCCACCGAGGAAGGAAGTGGAAATGACGCACAGTTGGAATGCGAAACGGACGCACCAACAGCAGCCAACAAAGGAGGAACAGAGTTTCTAAGGAAAACGAAGAAAAGGGAAAGTAAGGTTAACCACAGCCAGGACAGCGAACCAGTCATCGAAGCAAAGATGAAAAGATCTCATTTCGAGATAAGCCAACAGTCAAACGAACAGTGTGAAAAGTTTTTCCCACAAATAGTGAATACAGATGGACGGAAGGCTGAAGTAGCGGACGATGTAAGTGTACGTAACACTACCAGAGAACCGGTGGGTACGAACCAAACAACCGTGAAAGAAACAGACCAGACGATGGGCGTTTTACAGGAGGAAATCGCGCAGCAATCAGAGACAGCTGATGGGGCAGCGCATAGTCTGGTTAAAATAAGCAGTAGTGATAAGGAACGGTTGATACAATGTTTACTGACGCTAGCCAAAAACATGGAAATCAGAAATGGAATTAGGTAAAGTCGTGTGGAGTACTTACACACATGGGCTATCATGTGAAACTCCAGTTAATGTATGCATTTGCATAAAATTTGTTTCATCTACCGTTATCCTTGGGAAACGGAGATTTGGATAATTAGGGGGTAGGGTATAGAGATGGAGGAATGACCAGATGTTAAAAATTCCTTTGAATTCGTTGTCTGAAGTACACGCCAGACAATGAGCGGACGGTCAGTCTGAAGCGAAGACTGACCGAGATCAAAGGGACATTTCCGACCAGAGAAACGGACAGAACGGACAAGAGACGCAGGATAGCTGGATGCGCCAGGTAATGATTACGTGACGCAGGGTAACACGTGGACGTGATGTTTCGGTTAATGTCTGACCAGGTAGCTTTGATGCGGGGAATTTGGGGAAACAACGGTGAATTAGTTAGATCACAACACTCGGTTTTGATTCCTCGTGACAAAGACGGCCAGAAGTTAAAGGGGCTATCCAACTTTAACAAAGACTGCACCTGGACTAGTAGGGTTACAGCATGACGTAATTCGACAGGTGGACGATTCGGTTTTTGACTTTTGACTCAGACATAGTTTAGTATCTGATTAAGTTAGAACTTAGTCATAGTTTAGTGACATAGTTTAGTATCTGATTTAGTGACATAGTTTAGTATCTGATTAAATTAGAACTTAGTCATAGTTTAGTGACATAGTTTAGTATCTGATTAAGTTACAACTTAGTCATAGTTTAGGGACATAGTTTAGTACCTGATTAAGTTAGAACTTAGTCACAGTTTAGTATCTTTTGAAGGGGGCATTAACAGGTGCTCATCTGTGGGGCACGAGCAGGAGTGAAGGTTGATGGCATTTGATCATGTTTTTGTGTGCAAATATTTTGACATTTGCATTTGGTGTTTGGGTTTTGACTAATGGTATTACTTGCATTTTTAGTGGGTTGTATGGTCGATATAGTATGCATTGAATTTTTCTTTATTTTGTTGTTGTTTTTTTTGTTGTTGTTGAATCATCATGTTTACAGGTATTTGATACAGGTTATTTAGGTGATCTACAGAGCAGTATATCTCATCCAGACTGTAGGCCTCCGCAAGCACAAGTCACCACGAGTTCCAGAATCACATGTATGTGGAGTCTTTGCAGAGAAGACTACATTGATCAGAAGTTTTAATATTGACTATGACATATGTTGTCAAATATCGTTTTTGTGGGAAACATAAAGAATTTTGCTGTTTTCTTTGAGAGGGGATAGCTGTCAAGAGAGACAATGATAACTAGCCAGAGGATAACCCACGTACATTCGTGGCCTCACAGGAGTTAGTATGAAGTGAATCGGAGTTAGTATGAAGTGAATCGTCGGCCAGGCGTGTAATGAGACCGCCTGAGAAAATTGACCTGAACTGGTCGAGTGTAACAATGAAGGTTCGTGTCCTTAGAGGAAGGCACGGGAACAGGTCGAGGTATATTGACCTCAATGAGTAAGGAGAATTCCTTAAGGTGTTTCTGTTTTGATGAGTTAAAGGTCCCGCAGGGACAGACTTTGGTGTATTTGACTGCAAAACGATGTAAAAGTGGTGGTTTGTGTTGTAAAAACGCCCAGCCACAGTGTTTTTCTTCTGCTTGTATTGATTGTGTATGTATTACAAAAAGTTTATATGTATCAAATGACATGTCTTTTTATGCATGTACGATGTGAGTGAAGTTGTAAACAGGAGTAGTGTTTACATTTTGGATAGTAGAGACGAAAATGGTGGTCATTTGCCAGATGAAAAAAATGACCATCCATGTTTCGGTCTGTAGTTTAGGGAGGTAATGTAACAGTTCCCGCCGGAGCAAGGGGAGTTTAGGATGCCTGAACATGTTAAAGCTTAAAGCTACATGAATGCATGTCAAGGTCACTCACTGTCTCAGCAAAGGAGAACAGAGTTGGGTTAAGGAATGTGGACAGATAGAAACTGACCACTGGCCTTCTGATTTTGGTAGGGGGAGATTGATTGACAGACGAAATTGGCAACGGGGCTTGCTGCGAGAGAATGAGTGACAGGTGTGCAAAGTGTTTCGTTCCAATTGGGATTGAAGATGACCATACCTGAGATCGATTGGTCAAGCTCTGGCCTTGCTTGAGGATATATAACTCGAGACAAAGTTTAGCTCAGAGGGGGATGAGAGATGGAGAGGCTAGATAGAGAGAGGCTGTATGGGAGAGAGAGAGACTGAATGTGGATAGTATGTTTAACTCACCGACTTAGATAGAGGAGCGATTGATTGACGGTTGGACGAATGTTTGGTGATAGAACAGGGGCGCTCAAATAGGTGAATGAGTTTTGCATTAATGGATAATCTGAAAGTGTGTTTGTAAGCAAGGACACATTGTGAACGAGTTATGTCGAGATCGCCCGCCTGAGGGGATTTCAGTGAGGAAGAGTATTTGTTAAGGTGTGTTGAAGACGCAGTTAAGGCGATGAAAGTGTGATGCAATTGCAAGGCAATAGAACTGGGTTTTTAGATAGTTGGGAATTCCATCAATAACTAATGCTTACAATTCCCGTTTTAGTAGAATGTTTAGTTAAGATATGTATTATATTGTGTTTGTAATTTCTCTACTCATTCTATGATATGAGTATGATATAATAAATATGCCACCTGCTGTGTGATGTCATTTACTGAGTATGGTCATGATGATGTGGAGGAGTGTGAGAATGTTCTAAGTTAGATCACGGCCAGGGCAAAGAAATAGAGGATCTGCTACACGTTATTATTATTTTGGTGCCTGTTGACCACGGATAGTTATAGATTTATAAATATAGTGCGTGTGTAGCTATAGATCTTGATTTGCACGTTTAACACAAGTGTCGCAGTTATATATAACTTGTGTGTGTAGTTAGGAATAGAGGAGTAGCTAGTGGTTAGAGTGTTAGTACCATAGACAGCTTTTCCAATCATCTGACTGGTAAGTGTGACATTTTTCTTCCACCCATTGTTGTATTATTGACAAGACTTTGTGCGTACTTGACAGTCTTATAAATTTTTTTGGTGGGCCAGACGGGTTTATTCAATATGTCGAGGTTGGACAATGTTAAACAATGTTATCATTGTCTAGCTTTTGGACATTTGTCTATCGGATGCCCTAATATTCTTCGGAATATTAACAGTTCCTGGAGAAGAGGACTGTTTGTCAAAAACAAGCCTTTCGTGGCACGAGCTACAGTCAGCGATAAGTGGGAGGACAGAAGTCAACTACAAAACCAGCTAAGAGAACTAACAAGCAGAGTTATTCGGCTGGAAAGACAGGAAAAAGATCTCCAATGGAATCTGCGACAGCTGTTGCAACAGTTTGAAAACGGAGCTTTCAAACCAGCTAGGAAGGAGAGAAGAAATCAAGAAATCACAGAAGTAAACACGGTCCAGTATTGTGGAAGGGGACAGAGGGGTAGGAAAGTGAGTAGGAAGCCCGTACTACTTCCACATTCCGATCCGTGGAGGGACAGAGGTGGAAATCTCAGGACGGACGTGTGTGGACGACTGGAAAGAGGTTGCGAAAAGCGTAGGAGTTTGACCCAGGTGCAGAGGCCAAGTCAAGTGAGAGGAGGAGGAATGGTTGGGCAGAAGTTTGAATCGGGCAGATTCTTAGCCCACAAGAGGCCTTTTGCACGGTTACAGATGGAGAGGCAGAACAGGAGCTATCAAAGAGACTTTAAGCACGAGGCGGATGGACAGAAAGAAAGAGATACAGGTTTTGTGTATCCAGAAAAGTTAGGGACGGAGGGCAGGTTACGCAATGCAAACGAAACAAACGTTCGCTCAGAGGTCCAGATAAAATGTTACCGCATCGGACAGTGTAGGCCGAGAATTCAGGAAGAGGGTATTACGTCGATGAACATGGTCGGGCGTGCTGAAAGGAGCCAAGTTTACCAGGACGTCAAGCCTGGTAGAACATTAGTTAAAGTCGACGAAGAATCGAACAAGGAAATAGTCAGAGATTCGTCAGATAAAGAGGAAAGGAGAGGAGGAGAAATGGTGGCAGGACCAGCTATGGTTTCGTGCCCACCCAAGCCAGGTTCTAGCCATGCGGGAGAAGTGGTTGAACAGACCGAAAGAAGGGACAACCCTTCGGCCACCGAGGAAGGAAGTGGAAATGACGCACAGTTGGAATGCGAAACGGACGCACCAACAGCAGCCAACAAAGGAGGAACAGAGTTTCTAAGGAAAACGAAGAAAAGGGAAAGTAAGGTTAACCACAGCCAGGACAGCGAACCAGTCATCGAAGCAAAGATGAAAAGATCTCATTTCGAGATAAGCCAACAGTCAAACGAACAGTGTGAAAAGTTTTTCCCACAAATAGTGAATACAGATGGACGGAAGGCTGAAGTAGCGGACGATGTAAGTGTACGTAACACTACCAGAGAACCGGTGGGTACGAACCAAACAACCGTGAAAGAAACAGACCAGACGATGGGCGTTTTACAGGAGGAAATCGCGCAGCAATCAGAGACAGCTGATGGGGCAGCGCATAGTCTGGTTAAAATAAGCAGTAGTGATAAGGAACGGTTGATACAATGTTTACTGACGCTAGCCAAAAACATGGAAATCAGAAATGGAATTAGGTAAAGTCGTGTGGAGTACTTACACACATGGGCTATCATGTGAAACTCCAGTTAATGTATGCATTTGCATAAAATTTGTTTCATCTACCGTTATCCTTGGGAAACGGAGATTTGGATAATTAGGGGGTAGGGTATAGAGATGGAGGAATGACCAGATGTTAAAAATTCCTTTGAATTCGTTGTCTGAAGTACACGCCAGACAATGAGCGGACGGTCAGTCTGAAGCGAAGACTGACCGAGATCAAAGGGACATTTCCGACCAGAGAAACGGACAGAACGGACAAGAGACGCAGGATAGCTGGATGCGCCAGGTAATGATTACGTGACGCAGGGTAACACGTGGACGTGATGTTTCGGTTAATGTCTGACCAGGTAGCTTTGATGCGGGGAATTTGGGGAAACAACGGTGAATTAGTTAGATCACAACACTCGGTTTTGATTCCTCGTGACAAAGACGGCCAGAAGTTAAAGGGGCTATCCAACTTTAACAAAGACTGCACCTGGACTAGTAGGGTTACAGCATGACGTAATTCGACAGGTGGACGATTCGGTTTTTGACTTTTGACTCAGACATAGTTTAGTATCTGATTAAGTTAGAACTTAGTCATAGTTTAGTGACATAGTTTAGTATCTGATTTAGTGACATAGTTTAGTATCTGATTAAATTAGAACTTAGTCATAGTTTAGTGACATAGTTTAGTATCTGATTAAGTTACAACTTAGTCATAGTTTAGGGACATAGTTTAGTACCTGATTAAGTTAGAACTTAGTCACAGTTTAGTATCTTTTGAAGGGGGCATTAACAGGTGCTCATCTGTGGGGCACGAGCAGGAGTGAAGGTTGATGGCATTTGATCATGTTTTTGTGTGCAAATATTTTGACATTTGCATTTGGTGTTTGGGTTTTGACTAATGGTATTACTTGCATTTTTAGTGGGTTGTATGGTCGATATAGTATGCATTGAATTTTTCTTTATTTTGTTGTTGTTTTTTTTTGTTGTTGTTGAATCATCATGTTTACAGGTATTTGATACAGGTTATTTAGGTGATCTACAGAGCAGTATATCTCATCCAGACTGTAGGCCTCCGCAAGCACAAGTCACCACGAGTTCCAGAATCACATGTATGTGGAGTCTTTGCAGAGAAGACTACATTGATCAGAAGTTTTAATATTGACTATGACATATGTTGTCAAATATCGTTTTTGTGGGAAACATAAAGAATTTTGCTGTTTTCTTTGAGAGGGGATAGCTGTCAAGAGAGACAATGATAACTAGCCAGAGGATAACCCACGTACATTCGTGGCCTCACAGGAGTTAGTATGAAGTGAATCGGAGTTAGTATGAAGTGAATCGTCGGCCAGGCGTGTAATGAGACCGCCTGAGAAAATTGACCTGAACTGGTCGAGTGTAACAATGAAGGTTCGTGTCCTTAGAGGAAGGCACGGGAACAGGTCGAGGTATATTGACCTCAATGAGTAAGGAGAATTCCTTAAGGTGTTTCTGTTTTGATGAGTTAAAGGTCCCGCAGGGACAGACTTTGGTGTATTTGACTGCAAAACGATGTAAAAGTGGTGGTTTGTGTTGTAAAAACGCCCAGCCACAGTGTTTTTCTTCTGCTTGTATTGATTGTGTATGTATTACAAAAAGTTTATATGTATCAAATGACATGTCTTTTTATGCATGTACGATGTGAGTGAAGTTGTAAACAGGAGTAGTGTTTACATTTTGGATAGTAGAGACGAAAATGGTGGTCATTTGCCAGATGAAAAAAATGACCATCCATGTTTCGGTCTGTAGTTTAGGGAGGTAATGTAACAGTTCCCGCCGGAGCAAGGGGAGTTTAGGATGCCTGAACATGTTAAAGCTTAAAGCTACATGAATGCATGTCAAGGTCACTCACTGTCTCAGCAAAGGAGAACAGAGTTGGGTTAAGGAATGTGGACAGATAGAAACTGACCACTGGCCTTCTGATTTTGGTAGGGGGAGATTGATTGACAGACGAAATTGGCAACGGGGCTTGCTGCGAGAGAATGAGTGACAGGTGTGCAAAGTGTTTCGTTCCAATTGGGATTGAAGATGACCATACCTGAGATCGATTGGTCAAGCTCTGGCCTTGCTTGAGGATATATAACTCGAGACAAAGTTTAGCTCAGAGGGGGATGAGAGATGGAGAGGCTAGATAGAGAGAGGCTGTATGGGAGAGAGAGAGACTGAATGTGGATAGTATGTTTAACTCACCGACTTAGATAGAGGAGCGATTGATTGACGGTTGGACGAATGTTTGGTGATAGAACAGGGGCGCTCAAATAGGTGAATGAGTTTTGCATTAATGGATAATCTGAAAGTGTGTTTGTAAGCAAGGACACATTGTGAACGAGTTATGTCGAGATCGCCCGCCTGAGGGGATTTCAGTGAGGAAGAGTATTTGTTAAGGTGTGTTGAAGACGCAGTTAAGGCGATGAAAGTGTGATGCAATTGCAAGGCAATAGAACTGGGTTTTTAGATAGTTGGGAATTCCATCAATAACTAATGCTTACAATTCCCGTTTTAGTAGAATGTTTAGTTAAGATATGTATTATATTGTGTTTGTAATTTCTCTACTCATTCTATGATATGAGTATGATATAATAAATATGCCACCTGCTGTGTGATGTCATTTACTGAGTATGGTCATGATGATGTGGAGGAGTGTGAGAATGTTCTAAGTTAGATCACGGCCAGGGCAAAGAAATAGAGGATCTGCTACACTTGACTGCGATAATTGCACTTTTCGGTCCAACACATCCGACTTCAGCAAGAATTTTTTGAGTACCGGTTTAGCATTCCCTCTTCGATCCCTTCTCCTTAGCCAGTTTGCTCTGCTGCAGCCTGTTATACAGGATCACCGCGTGGAGGTGTAGAAGGGTCTTGGCAACTTTGGTTCGTTAGTCCTGACGCTAGCAATCTGCTATGGGTCGCTGACCACTGCAGCTCATGCGCTGCTCAGCATCTTGGTCCCAGTCATCTTATTATACCATATCAATTACTCAATTCTGCCCAACAGCTATCTATAAAAAATCTGTACTGTTTTCATTGTAGTTTGTGTGTGTAGTTTTTCTCCATGTTTCAGCACCAAAATAATAGATCCCAATCGCAAGAGAAAACGGCGACTATTGCTGTGGCTGTAAACACGAATCCTGGACTAGGATATCCTGGACTAGGAAATCCTGGACTAAGATATCCTGGACTAGGATATCCTGCCACATTCAGGGCACACATGCAGTGGAGCCGGATGTGGAATCGTTGTAACCTGCTTTTTTTCAACACGATTTCTCTCAACCGCCGCGATGGCTTTACTTTCTGCGATCTGAGCACCTTCGGTGATACTAGCTTGTCAGGTGGTACGATCTTGATCAAGCATCTCTAAGGAGGGGAGATTAATTTTGAAGCTTTTCAGGGAAACTTTTCAGAAGTCTCTAGTGTTTTTATGCCGCTCTGGAAGGCGTCTGCCTGCTGTGAGCTTACTGTATCAGAGCTGTTTGGAGATGCGTTCATCTGATATGCGCACAACGGTCTCCGTCCATTTTAGCTGACTTATTTGCAGAAGTGTATGGACGCTCAACAAGCTATTCTTGCTAATAATGTCAGAGTCAGGCACTGTGTCCTGTCCCATGATCCTGAGAGTCAGGCACTGTGTCCTGTACCCTGATCCTGAGAGTTAGGCACTGTGTCCTGTCACCTGATCCTGAGAGTCAGGGACTGTGTCCTATCACCTGATCATGAGAGTCAGGTACTGTGTCCTGTCACCTGATCCTGAGACTCAGGTACTGTGTCCTGCCACCTGATTCTGAGAGTCAGGTACTGTGTCCTGTCACCTGATCCTGAGAGTCAGGTACTGTGTCCTGCCACCTGATCCCGAGAGTCTGGCACTGTGTCCTGTCACCTGATCCCGAGAGTCAGGCACTGTGTCCTGTCACCTGATCCCGAGAGTCAGGCACTGTGTCCTGTCACCTGATCCCGAGAGTCAGGCACTGCGTCCTGTCACCTGATCCTGAGCAGCCCACGCAGACAGCTCAAGTGAAAACGACTCAGCTGTCTGGCATGTCTACAATGCACTGCCCATGTTTCACAGGCATGCAGCAGAGTGGACAACACCACAGTACTATACAGCTTTATCTTGGTGGTGACACTGAAGCAGACGTCTGCTCGGAGCCACAGTAGTCTTGATGTAAGTTATCCGGCTCGGGTGTCGGAGGTCATGGGTTCGAATCACGTTGTAGACTGGGATTTATTTCATGTTGATCTTCTGGTAAAAATTCCCCTGATCTCTGAGTAGTGAGATCGGTCTCCCGTTTTCAGTGTTGAGCACGTTAAAAATTCATTGGCAGTTGTGAATCGAAAAAACAAGACTTAACGGACGATGACCGGAAAAATTCAAGTTGAAAATCTATCCAAGTTATTTGTGCCTTTCCCCATGTGGTTTGTTAAGAACAGCTATAGATGGCGCCTAACTGGCTGCGGGTCTACTTAGCTCTAGTGTTTGAGTCTATTAAGATGGACTCACACATTGGTTAAACCACCCTCCGATAAATTGGTTGTATACAGACTCTGCAAAGTCTTCTAAACCAATATAAATACGCTAAGTTAAATTCGGAGCACTTCTTAGCAGTCCTATTATTGACCGCACAGTCGATGTTTGCCTCTCTAGTGAGGGCATTACCTGTGTAGGGGAAGCTAGCGACTGTCTGGAGACGTTGGTTGTATACAATTTGTCTTGTTTAATGTACGGCTTCCCAACGACAGACAGTAAGAATACATTTGTTATCCTAGCGTGGATCAGAAGCGAACAACAGAACAGATTGTACATTGGAATTTTTTTAATTTTTGCGTTGGACTTCATTTATGATGATTTCCATTGAGTAGGCTGTACTACCAGAACGGTGGTGGTGTTAGTAAAAAAATAATATAAAATTTAATTTCAAAGACAGAGAACCCAAACCTTCCAACAAGACACAGACATGATAGAGCTATCTAAATCAATAGATGTCTCTGAAGTAGAATACATACATGTAGTTAATCTAACTTTTTTAATGACAAGTTCATTATACAGATGTACAAAATATGGATAATGTTGTTTTGTACATCTGTACGTAATGGTGTAATGAAATTAATTAACATTTAAACAACATATAAATAAATGGTACATGTTCATCAGGAACTAAGGAAAATTGTCTAGATTTTATAGATTTAATTTTAGTCACCTGAAAGTTGGCGTATTGTGGGGTTGAAAATTATGTCTTTGTATGAACTTTCAGGTGACGTAAGATTAAATCTATGAAATCTATACTATTTTCCTTAGTTCCAATGCAATGAACGCTCATCTCACCTTTTGTATTCTAATTTAGATATATGTGCCTGTATTCCCTACGTTGTCTGTACTGTTTCCAAGATTTATGAGAGCCAAGAGTAATCAGGATCAGCTGAAATATATAGATCAAGATCCCCCTACCCCGCCCGCATCTCATGTTCTCGTTAGTGCTCCTGGAAACATCTTCTTCGTTGCGTTCGGTTTCGTATGCTCGTTTTATGCCACCAGATTGGCTGCATCAATGAAGTGACACGTCAGTCGCAGGTCCTCAATGGTTCCTTCCCCACAGTTTGTCTTGTATGTTTCTCTCCTTGGGTCAGGTCTTCTCACGGGAGTCTTGGTGCAGTGGACATGTTTGCAGGATGTGTTCTGGAGTCTGGGGTCCTCTATGGTATGTGCATTGTGCAGTGTCTGCTGCTTTCATTTTATGCATGTGTGCATTTAATCTGCAATGACCTGTTCTGAGGCGAAAAATTGTGGTATACTGTTTCCTATTCAGTCTATTGATTGGGTCCTGTGGGTATTTACTGTTTGTTCTCTCTATCCACTGTTGTTTATATTTTTTTAATGTTTGCCTTGACTTCTGGCAATGGCACATGGTGGGTGAATTGTTCTCTCTATCTCCCCCCCCCCCCCCACCCCCTGGCTAGCCTGTCCGCTCATTCATTCCCAGGAATGCGGCAGTGAGCTGGAATTCACTGGAGGTTGATTTTATTGTGGTTTGAGAGTTTGTTTAGCTTGCATATCAATTCCCTTTCCAAACTATTTCCTGGAAACGTGTCTGGGAAGTCTGGCAAACGAGGTAGGGATCGTTACTATAATCCCTATAGTGATGAGTTAAGGAGCCATACATTGTACTACAGCCAGTAGGAACAAGTTCCAATTTCTCAAGAATACCTAGGGATGTAAGAAAAGCCACTGAAACCCGCTACCAAAAAACTTGCGACAAGAGCTAACTCGACACGAGTAGCTGCCAAAAAGAACACCAAGATCCATAAATGATTTCATTAACCAGGTCAAACTTCCACTAAGTTTTGTGAGGTGACTGTCCGCACGACCTAACTTTTCTTTCTTTTACTAATTTCGCACTCACGTTCTGGTTAAATTTAATTTGCCTGAAACTGAGAAGATATCACGCTTTTTGTGAACAAGCTTTCGATAACAGCACGCAGGCGGAAGTGGCTAGATAATCACCAAGATGGCGTCTTGGCTTAAATAATGAGAAAGCTTGTCCTCGTCAATTTTCCGTCTAGGTGACACGAGCCATTTTGTACGCGATAAGGTCTGATGTAATCATCGGTGTATACTTTCAACTACGCCGGAATTGTGGATTTCTTATCGACGTCGATATTTCATCATCAACTTCCGGGTTATTACCTCATTGGGTCATCCATTTACTCCTTTTATTCCTTCGCTGTTATGTGTCAGACAGCTTGTTAGTTTTCTTTCTACTTACGCCGTTGAGTGTCGTGTGGAGCTAAAGTCGCATGTCTTGCGCCAAGTGCGCCTAGTCGGTCAATGTGAGCACGTCACTCCAGTGTAATCTATCCATCTGCCTCGCGGTCGATCACTTGTCTTGTGGTCAGATCTACCACAATTGAAAGCCGTCAGTGAAAGCTGACGAGGGTGCATTCTCATGAGATGAACGATATAGCGTATTTTGTTTCAAGATATGTACTCTGCCAAGAAGTAGTGCCTACCATCTATACTGCGAATATACCATCTATACTGCGAATATACCATCTATACTGCGAATATACCATCTATGCTGCGAATATACCATCTATACTGCAAATATACCATCTATACTGCGAATATACCATCTATACTGCGAATATACCATCTATACTGCGAATATCGTAATTTCGCATTCCGTCTTTCCTGGTAACATCGATTACCTTCCTCGAAGACTTCCTTTCACACGTCGAAAGTTTGCTCTTACGCGCCCTGGACAGATACATGTTTAGCACTGGTAGGACAGAGTCGACATAAATAGACTGTTTTATCAGCTGTTGCTTTGTTGCCAAACTAATGTCAGGGTGTCTAAGCGGATAAGTCACGTAAGATGCTTTCATACACTTTTTCTTGATTTCCCTGACGAAACTACTGTCTGCCGAAAAAATACTGCCCAAATACTTGAACTCATGGGCCTGTTGAGGAACAATATGATTTACAACTTATGCTGAGTGGCCCAGGTGTACTGATGATCCTCATAGTTTATGTTTTTTTAATGTATATTGCGTTCGCCTTATTTCTCTATTCCCTGAGGCGGAGTGCTTTGCACTACAGTTTTTATTTTACGAGTGTCGGTCCAGTGCATCTGACTTCACCATGCATTTTATATAAGGGTCTGCTACCCCCTGCATTTTCTAAAGGTTTGCCTCCCCGGGATAACCGCCGGTGCTGTGAGGGGGATCGAACCGAGCACCTTCGGATTGTGAGCCGTGTCACTTAACCACTAGCCCATACCGTCCCTTCTTCAGAGGTCTCAATTTGACTGACCTCTGGTGCGAGTGTGTCCATGTAGATGTTGAATAGCAGAGGGGACAGCACACACCCTTTTCTCACACCGGCAGGGATTTCAAAAGCATATGTGACACCATCAATCGTTCTGACGACATTTATACACGAACGATACAGTTCTCTGACATTATCAAGCAGCTGGTCTTGTACACCATAAACTTTCAGTATCGTTCAAAGTTGAAGGGATAAAGAAGAAAAATTACCAGCCGGCAACAGAACAATAAATTCACATTCTACGTGAGCTCAAGAGACAGTATCCGAGCAACTCCTGGACACGTGTGTACACAGATGAATCAGTCACGGAGAGCGATAAAAAGGGAGGCATTTGAATCTACATCACACACTGCAACGGCGACATAGAAATCCACTGCATTCCAGCAGAACAGAACTGTACCAATTCTAGAACTAAAGCAACAGCTGTACATACAGCAACTCAGATTCTTATCAGCCAAAACACAACTACAAGGAAAACGGTCATTCTAATAGACGCAGGAGAGTACTCCAAGCCATCTCAAGCCCCAAACAAGATTGACTTTCACATGAAATAAAATATAACATTGGGTTGTTATCCCAAAAAAACATATCTAGTCCTACAGTGGATTCCAGCCAACAGTCATATCCATGGAAACGAGAAGACAGATGAGCTAGCAAGAGCCGGAAGTGGTGACACGCAAACTCGGCATCCATAGAACTATAAAGAAACAAGAACACTCATCAAACGTTCCAGGAGGACAGAACAGAGCACAACAAATGGATTACAAGCCAGGAAAAGAGTGTATGGAGCTAAAGAGCAGCTACAGTCAACGGTCGAGTTCATCGCCGAAACTCGCGTGATGGTGTAAACATCTATGATGCGATCAAAAGAAGAAGAAGAAGAAGAAGAAGAAGAAGAAGAAGAAAAAGAAGAAGAAGAAGAAGACAGCATAGACAAACTTGGCAGAAATGGGCAGATAACGATCTTTAGACTCAGAACGGGACATTGCAGACTAAAGCCCACATCCCCAGAAAGGGTCTTGAAGACACCGCCACATGCGACTGTGGAGCACTCAAGCAAAAACACCAGAACATATCCTGCAAGACATAATAATGTTCACGTAGGCGTCAAAGGCCCGTTGCATCGATCGACTACTTCCATGCCAAACTGCTGAGGCTATGTCCATGCGTAGCGTGTCGACCGAAATATCTACAGACTCCTCAGATGGAGCCGTGTGCTCCACAGCCTTGGGATGAGGACTGCGAGGAGTGTGTTAGACCAATATTTATGTCAAGCTTTCCGTGTCAAACTCCCTGTTTTCACATGTCTCGCCGCCGAGACTTCTGACTGTGTCCACCTGTTGGTCAGCGTGACCCTTGCTGTTCTGAGAATGCGATGTTGGGAGAGGTATTATGTAACCTCCGGTGGAGAGAAGGGCGGGCAGGAAGAAGTCGACTTCAGTCCGAGCAGAAATGTCTACGGGGCTTAAAATATTAATCCTCACTTAACTTAACTTAACTTAACTTAACTTAACTTAACGTCTTTATACTGGCTTAGAAAACCCTGCAGAGTCTGTATACAAACAGTTACATTTACATCACCTTGCTCTGAAAGCTATGTAGTAACTGTCCCTGCCTCCACTACCTCCCCTGGCAATGCATTCCAAGCAGTCACCACTCTCTGACTAAAAAAATATTTCCTAATATCTAATCTAGACCTCTCTTTAGTCAGCTTGTAGCTATGCCCTCTCGTTATTGGGGGTGGCTGTTTTAAAAAAAAACTGGTTATAGTCTAATTTATCCATTCCTCTGATCATCTTATAAACCTGTATTAAGTCACCTCGAATTCTTCTCTCTTCGAGACACTGTAGGCCGGTTTTTCTGAGTCTTTCCTCATAACTATAATTCTGGAATGCCATTATCATATATGTCGCTCTTTTTTATATTCTTTCCAGCATACTTATATCCCCTCTATGATAAGGACTCCACACCTGTACACAGTACTCCAATCTAGGTCTAACTAATGCTTTATACAGTTTGACGATCACTTCCTTGCTCCTATGTTTAATATTTATTTTATCATACCTAACATTGCATTTGCCTTTTTCACTGCTACCTTAACTTGCTCACTCACCTTTCCTGTATGATCTATTTTAACCCTAGGTCCCTTTCCTGATCTATCTTTCTAATATTGCTCTCTCCAATTCTGTAATTATGTTCCATATTGGATCTACCCATGTGGATGACTGTACATGTATCTACATTAAACTCCATTTGCCATCTCACAGACCATTCTTGAATTGTATCTAAATCCGACCTCAATATACCCACTTCCGCTTTAGATGAGACACTACTGCATAGTTTTGTGTCATCAGCAAATTTTGCAATCATGGATCTCATATCAATGTCCAAATCATTTATATATATCAAGAACAAAATTGGTCCCAAAACCGAGCCCTGTGGCACACCACTTTTCACTTCACACCACTCAGAGTACTCCTTATGTATGCCCACATCATTGGCCAGGGTATAAATAAGTAGTCTCTTTCCAGGTGGTCGTGAGGTGGGATCCTGGTCAGCATTATTCTACTGACCTCGCCACAAGCAACTTTACACCCATATAGACAGTGTCGTCTTACTGCATGGGCACGCTGGACACTTGGGCGGGGGCCCCACTGGTATAGGGGCCCCACTGGTATAGGGGCCCCACTGGTATAGGGGCCCCACTGGTATAGGAGCTCCATGCAAACTTATGTATGTTTTGATAGTTTGTGATATGCGAATATACAAGATCTCTATATCATATTTAACAGATGTGCTTCTCTCGCAGATGGGCGTCTGATCTCCGAGCTAGGGAAAAAAAACAAGATGGAGCGTTAGAAAGTGAGAGAGACAGAGACACAGAGAGAGAGAGAGAGAGAGAGAGAGCGAGAGGGGGGGGAGATAATACGGAAACAGATATACAAACCACACACATACACATGATATATATAAACCATACACACACGAACGCGTGAATACTCACATATAGACATACACATACATAAGCGTATGGTCACGCACATACACGCGGGCACGGGCGCGTGCATGTAAGCAGCCTATAAACGAACTGATATAAACAATGCTGGACACGAACATCTGTTGGGACACAATCTCCTACTGCAACAAGAGAGACATCACTCAAACAGCGCCAGATTGAGATGCCATTTTGGTCCCTATGAATGCACAACTCGTCAGCTTAGACTTGACGTGGACAAAAATGGCTGGCTCTCATTCACTAAGCCAGAGGGCCATTTTTAATGAATGTCGCGAGAGATTAGAGTGACCACGACCTAATCCGTTTTTATGTCAGTATTAATACATGCCATGGGTTTGATCATGTAGCGGAACTAAAACTTTAAACGTGAATCTTGTCTGCACGAGTTGGCGGGACAGTGCGTACAGATCTATCTATCTATCTATCTATCTATCTATCTATCTATCTATCTATCTATCTATCTATCTATCTATCTATCTATCTATCTATCTATCTATCTATCTATCTATCTATCTATCTATCTATCTATCTATCTATCTATCTATCTATCTATCTATATATCTATCTATCTATCTATCTATATATCTATCTATCTGTGATTGGAGTGTTTGTCAATGCCCCAAGTATAAGTCTGAGACCCATATATTGGATTCGGTCTCGTTTTCCTGTGTTAGCGCGTGGCCGAATGGTTTCGAGGCCGGCCTGCCGAGAAGGAGGGCAGCGGTTCGAATCCCCGGCATGGCATATGTTGTTTTTCTGTGAGGGTGAAATAAACAAACATAGCCAGCACACGACGTTGAGACAGCAGTGGCAAAGCGACCTGTAGTTCTTAGCCTTCAAAACCCCTCGAATACTCCAGCAATGGGGAAAATGTATGACAGTCTGTTTCCCCCCATGTATTTGTTTTGGCCGCTTTTGCCCAAGTGCTAGAAGCATAATATACCTACCTATATAGAGACCTACATCTGTCTGTCTATCTATATGCAGGGTCGTCTTAACATCATTAAAAACCCCCGTACAAAGCAGTGAACTATGCCGCGTCCTACCCAGACACTCGCAGGGAAAACAATTTAAATTGTCGATAAAATTAGTGAAATTTATTAGCACTAAAATGTAGCGAAGTGCGATGATAGTGTGGTAGAGCTACGCTTCTAATCTAAGACATTATAGAGCAAGGAGGGGAGGAAGACTAACGTCTGGTCAGACAAAATATACTGGACAAGACCCTCACCTCGATTTCCTTGAATCGCATTCTGGAAACTGGCTGTTTTCATGGCAGCCTGGCTAGCGAGGTGATGGATCGTCGTGATACCATGGTAGTGAGCGACACGCAGATGAAGTCAAGTACAGCCCAACCGTCTGGAGGTCCATCTTCATCAGCACGCTCGGAATGTGAGGAAAGCTACTGCCACCCGCCACTTAACGTCATTTTCATGGCGCACACAAGAGTAGACCTACTCATTGTGATTATGCGAAACAACAACAAAAATACTGCAAGGAATCCTTCTTACCACTTATTTTGATTGAACAACAAACACACCAGTTTTCAACACATGTAATATATAATTTTATTAAGCTACAAAACAAAACATCAATTTCTGACTATGCACAGCAGGCTCTAACTCCAGTGTCTTGCTACTACACCATAAGACCTCTATCCTATCGTATACCTGATTTATGTCTAAAATATATTCCAACTTAGAGTGAACTGAGCACGGATGGCTGTCTTGTCTAAACCATTGCCTTGTTTTCCGATCTCTTGGACCAAATCAACTGTCTTCTGCTATCCACTGACCAGTTTTTAGAACTGTAACTGTCTTCTGCTGTCCACTGACCAGTTTTTAGAACTGTAACTGTCTTCTGCTATCCACTGACCAGTTTTTAGACCTGTAACTGTCTTCTGCTATCCACTGGCCAGTTTTTAGACCTGTAACTGTCTTCTGCTATCCACTGACCAGTTTTTAGACCTGTAACTGTCTTCTGCTATCCACTGACCAGTTTTTAGACCTGTAACTGTCTTCTGCTATCCACTGACCAGTTTTTAGACCTGTAACTGTCTTCTGCTATCAATTGACCAGTTTTTAGAACTGTAACTGCCTTCTCATAAAAATATACAGACTGTCCCCTTGGAAAGTACGTCGTATGTCCTTTTACAGAACGTAGCTTCTCACAACCGCCACCTATTTGGCTGTTATAAGTGTCTTGGCAAGTGTGCAGTACGGTAGGTTGCCATTACTTTCGACACGTGGAGGAGCATGAGCCCGAGAAAAAACCCAGTATCTGCCAAACTGGACACAAGTGGGAATCGAACCCGGAACGTTGGGGCTGTGAAAGCCGAGCGAGTTTCACCCCTAGGCCACGCAGCCTCCCCTCGGTAGACGATTTTAATGAATGTGTCTACTATCAGACATAATTCCGAGAGTTGGCT
The DNA here is from genome assembly GCA_036924085.1 of Ariolimax columbianus. Lineage (NCBI taxonomy): Eukaryota > Metazoa > Mollusca > Gastropoda > Stylommatophora > Arionidae > Ariolimax > Ariolimax columbianus. The sequence goes on along the minus strand of JAVGWX010000012.1, from coordinate 44,393,738 downwards.
TTTCTAGTTTTGACTTAAATTCAAGCCTAGCAAACAAAACTGGAACACTTTATCAATGGAGTAATTTCTTCAATTGTTGCTGTGCGTCAGTTAGGAATTCGTCTACTACCAGACGGAATTCGTGAAGATTGCTTATCCTGATTTGACTTACTATTAGCTTCAAATGATTCTGAGTTAATTAACTATGATATAACATATCTACCAATATTTAGGCGATGTGCCACGTGGATTTCCCGTCTTGTCGAATCTGTTCGTCTAGTCAGCGTCTCCTCCATTGTAGTGCTTACGATATGCTTGCTCCCTCATCCCCAAACTAGAACGTGTGTCTGCCTTCCCTGATTACCCCCTAAGTAACGCTTTGCTGCGAGAATTGCGATAAAATCTCTCGCAGCTCATTGGTCAGTCAAGATAAAATGCCGCAACGCTTTCAAAGAATTTTCCGGTGTCAACTTTCCCGGGTTGGTTGCGTATCATTGGGTCACGCGTGCCCAGCCACCATCCCTCTTGTGCTATCTTTTGCCTGGAATTAATCGATTAGTGTGAAATAATTTACGTACTCGCTAAGTTTTATCTAAGCTAATGTATGCTGGTTTAGGTTCAGCTGGACTCAATGTCGTCGCGTTGTGTTGGGGCAGGCGTTTTGTGAATAATATTCCCGCCACCAGAATCCCTTTACAGCACTAAATATTTGTTTAAATGTCCATCCCATTCTAAATCCTTAACTTAAACTTTATCTATTAACATACAAATTATATGGGTTGGGATCTGTTACAATAGTGTAGGAAGAGCTGAGCCATGAACATAAAGGAACACACTTACCGATGTCGAAAAAATGTTGAAAATTACTTCTTGTTTATGCTGACTGGGGTAGTTGAAACCCATGATGTCGGCGTACTTCTGCACAGTTGTCTGCGTTTTCTTGTAAATCAGTTCTAAGCGTCCTAGTTACATTTCTGAAAAAAATATATATTACACACCCCTTTAACACGTGATATTCAGTGCACTTACAAGAAAGTTCCTTTTCTATTGAAATAGTAGCCTGATTGGACAATATATTATTGGTCATAGAATTATCGGCCGACCAAGACGGATATGTCGGTGCAAATATCGCAGTCAATCTGTAAACTAGCCACACAACGCATTCCGTTCTCTGGACTACTTTCTGCTACTTGCGAATCCTGTTCAGGGCTTGGTAGCGGGAGATTGAGAAGAAACGCAGAAGGAGAAGAAAGTCATAGAATTACGCAGATGTGTTTATAATTCTTTTCAATGTACTCATTGAACGTTCTGTAGTACCCGGGTCGTTGGAATACTATGAATCATTTGTAGCAACTTGCCGGTCTGTTCATACACTGTTTGGAGGTCGTTATCTACATTGAAACCCAATAATTCAATGCACGGTTTGGCTTTGTCTTGTGAGCTGTCAATATTTACCAGTTCGTTGTGTAGTGTTAAACACCACAGGGTGTATTTTTATGTTATTGAAATTGACTGCCAGGAAAAAAAATTTTACACTGCGTAAATTTTGCATGGTTTAAAAGTTCAACAATTGCAATTTCGTCAAAGTTGAAGAATCGTTTCTCAAACTGAATTATGATGTAGTCAAGAGCTTCACGTAACTCATTAAAACACTAAAATTCAGATCGCAATCACAAAACTAAATAATATTGCACTGAAATAACATTTGAAACCCACTTTGAGAGCTTAGACTTTTACACGTTCAGTCAGGGAAGGCCGGCCTAATTTGTGGCTAGTTGGATGTACCTAAATGTAGTACCATAATGACCGTCCCTTAGCTACCAATTGACTTAATTCCTACCCTGTGTTAGGCTGAACGAAATCAGCTTACCATTCCAATATTAACTGAGCAATTCACTTTGGCGTTTCACGCGTTTGCTAACATTTCACTAATCTTATACAAAAATGTCTACTGTAATTTCAATTTCTAATTTATTTCTCATCTCTTTTATACAAAATTAAATGTCTCTCTAATTCTTCAAAATCGTTTGGGATAGCTCAACCTATCCTGTCTATTCTAGGGCTTCGGTACTGTGTAAGATCACTGTTTTAACATTTATAAAAACGCTGTACAGCTAAAATTAATCAACACAAACGATTGAACAATATAACTTAACTTGTCTTAATTTATCTTAACTTGACGTCATTATACTGGCTTAGAAGACTGCCTCTGCCGAAGACGGATGTGTCGGACCGAAAGGCGCAAATATCGCAGTCGAGCTGTAAACTAGCGACACAACGCATTCCGTTCTCCGGACTACATCCAGGTACTTGCAAAGGTCTGTTCAGGGCTTGGCAGTCCAAAATTGAGAACGAACGATGAAGAAGAAGAAGAAGAAGAAGAAGAAGAAGAAGACTGCAGAGTCTGTTGATAACCAGTTTCTTTAACTCCCTGCCTTGCCTTGTCTTTTCGTAATCCCAAGAGGTCGTAGGAACATTACACAGCGAGTGAGCAATGTGTCATGGGCAAGTTGTTACCGAGCTGGCTCTATTCTCTCACAGGCGAAGTGTTTGTCCGTTATTGGCCTCTGTGTACATTACCCAGCCCCATCAAAACCGACACTGTCAGCAAACTGGACGCCGATCTCATCAAGTTTAACCGTGTGAACTGGGCCGTGGAAATGTGACACAGGGTAACCGAAATACTATTTCAAATAGCCGATGACCATACCAGAACAATCGAATGAAAATAGACATCACAAAATGAACGAACTAGATTATCTAACAAAGAAAGACCACAGCACGTTTCCGTGGACACAAATGTAAGTCGGTGACATATGAATACCAGTCAAATCCGTGGCCTGGTCACGTATAACACGAGCCTAGAGCTTGAAAAACACAAATGTCAACGTAGAAATGGGACATAGTTGATAAACCATACCGTCCTAGATAGCACTGAATGATATTACTACTGTCTTACGACTTTATTCTTCTTTATGTATGCGAGGGGTTTTTAGACAGAGGACTGCAGGTCGCTTCGCCACTGCTGTCGCCACGTCGTGTGCTGGCTATGTTTATTTATTTCACCTGAAATAGAAAAAAAGTAACTATCAATGATTAATTATTTTATAAATGTTGAACACAAACATGTGCAAAAGTTCTACAATTTTCAAATCTTGTTTAAATGAGAATTGTCAGGTGTTATGCATAATCTTACTACTTTATAGCCCAGAAACATGGACAATGAATAACAAGTTGGAAAAAAGTTTTGAAGCTTTCGAAATGTGGGTATATAGAAGATTAGGCGGCATTTCTTGGAAAGAGAAGAAAACAAATGTGGAGGTATTGAAAAAGTTGGAAGTGAAAAAGAAAGAATAACCGAAATCAGGGTTAGACAGTTACGTTATTTTGGTCATATAACATGACATACCTCCTCGCTGAAAACCACACTAGAGAGTAGGATGGAAGGCAGTTAAATCATTCAAGAGGCAGACAACGTTATAAATGAGTGGATAACATCAGAAGATGAAGTGGAACAAGCCTCTCAGATTACGGCACGAGATAGAGTACACTGGAGAGCCATTAAAGCAGACCTTCGATGCGGAGATGGCACTTGAACTGAACTCAACTGATATTATAAAGATCTTGTCTAACAAAACATACATAAGTTAGCAGCGGTGGTGGCGGGGTGGGGCACATACTGGTGGGGGCCTCGGGGTAAAAGTCCAGCGTGCCCATGCTTTAAGACGACACTGACTTTATTGGTGTAACGTTGCTCGCTGAGAGGTCAGATGCTGACCAAGATCCCACCTCATGTCCACTTGGAAAGAGGCTACGTTGCTGCAGCCTGGCCAACGAGGTGAGCATTGATTGAGACTTTGAACCCTATAGACGTGAGATTTCTAACAACCATAGCATTGCACTACAGCTATAAGGACTAAATCCCAACCTTCTTGAGTACATCATGGGATATAAGAAACATATTTAATGCTAACTTCCAAACAAAATCCGCCGCCGAGAGAAAAAAAACTAAATGCCAAGTAGCCATTTTTCAGATTACATTCATGTCAGATTTAACCACAACTTATTTAACCACGACGGGTTTCCCCCAACATATCTCCATTATTACTCAGCTGAGCTCATTACAATGTAGTTGAACGCCTTTATTTTTGTGAACGTGGCAGTAAGAACTGAATCCTGACTCGTTTTGTCAATTAATTGCTCGGATATTTCTGGTGCTTGCAATTTCTTGATTACAATTACTTTGATTCACGCCGAACTTAATCCTCATTTTAAAATGTCTATTGCGCAGGTTTTCATTTATTAAATATTTTTAAACCACACAAAAATGACCAAAAAACATAACCAAACACGACTAAACAACATGAATAAACAACACGACTAAACAACACGACTAAAAACTTCCTTGGGTTGTGCAAGTCGTTGACAGTGTTACGTGGAGCGAAACATTTTTCTGAGTTGTTGTTTTTTAATGCCCATAATGAGTAAGTTTACTCTTTTGTGCTACCTGAAGAGCGCATTTAGTAGTGAATTCCAGTAGCTTTCCCCACATCCCGGGAAAGCTGATGAAGGTGGTCCGTGGTTCTCCTTGAGGTTGGGTTATGCTTTGCTTACTCTAGGTGATGCTCCATACTACGGGGATCACACTAATCCTCCACCTCGTTATCCAGACTGAAATGAAACAAGTGAGGGTGGTTTCTTGGTCAGTATATTTCGCTTAATCCTCAGTAACATTGGTCCTCAGTCACATTGGTCCTCAGTAACATTGACCCTCAGTAACATTGGTCCTCAGTAACATTTACCCCCAGTAACATTGACCCTCAGTAACATTGGTCCTCAGTAACATTGGTCCTCAGTAACATTGGTCCTCAGTAACATTGACCCTCAGTAACATTGGTTCTCAGTAACATTGACCCCCATTAACACTGGTCCTCAGTAACATTGACCCTCAGTAACATTGGTCCTCAGTAACATTGACCCCCAGTAATATTGACCCTCAGTAATATTGGTCATCAGTAACATTGACCCTCAGTAACATTGACCCTCAGTAACATTAACCCTCAGTAACATTGACCCACAGTAACATTGTCCGATCATTGTGTGACGCCTGGTTTTTTCATTTCATAAAATCAACGAAGTTGCAGGAGTTGCCAGAATAGCGATGAACCACCACTAGACTGATCTGGGCACATCAGCTCCTTGATGTATCCACCGGGTTAAGTCCCTTAGCCTTTTCCATGAAGAGATATCCCACAAAGCATCGGGAGCAATAATGTTAGTGTCTGATCTTCAAGACAATATTAACGATTCTGCAGAACTTAAAGTCGGAACACGTGAATGTAGTATAGGACCAGTCTGGAAGAACTCTGCACATGTCAAACATGTAGATACAGCAGTAAATTAGGCAGACGTATAGTTGCTGAATGCCTAAAACCTACACCAACTGAAAAAGTATACCCCATAATCGGCGTAGCACCACCAGAGATACGAAGAACTGTCGCGTCAGAGATAGAAAGAAAGAAACAGGTAAATGACCCAATACACTTTATGTTCGGACATCAGCTGCAGCCCGCAAGACTAAAGTCAAGATGAAGTTTTTTACAGTCAACCCTGCCCCTACAGACTAGTCCAGGAAAACGACGCATCGAAAGCTGGAAAAAGTTGGCACAGGTGCCCTTGATCGAGTTACGGGGGAACCTGCGCCTGGACATCTCCTGCTCTACGCAACATGGAAGTCACTAAAAATACTTCGAACTGGTGTATCACGATGCAGGAAAAACCTAAAAAGATGGGGATACAGGGATGATGAAACATGCGAACATGGAGTTACACACGACCAGGACCATCTGATGATATGTCCAAATCTTCCGGAGACTTGTAGCATGGATGACCTGCTGAGTGCCAGTGACAAGGCAATTCATGGGACTGAATACTGGAAGAATGATGTATGACGTAGTGCTTAGGACATGTAAACTTCAAAAATCCCACAGGCACTGAGTTCGTGCCCTAGTCTCGACACGGTCAAGTGCACCCAGATGTAAATATTACCTGACGTATTGTAAATTTAAGACAAAGCAATGATTAAGGATACTGACCGTATCACCTCAATGGGGGAACTGAGATGCTAGTCGAGTCAGGCACAACATACTGACCAAGACGTCGCGTCAGGGTCAGGCACAACATACTGACCATATCATCTCACAGGGAGAACTGAGATGCTAGTTCAGTCAGGCACAACATACTGACCATATCACCTCACAGGGAGAACTGAGATGCTAGTCCAGTCAGGAACAACATACTGACCATATCACCTCACAGGGAGAACTGAGATGCTAGTCCAGTCAGGAAAAACATACTGACCAAGACGTCGCGTCAGGGTCAGGCACAACATACTGACCATATCATCTCACAGGGAGAACTGAGATGCTAGTCCAGTCAGGCACAACATACTGACCAAGACGTCGCGTCAGGGTCAGGCACAACATACTGACCATATCATCTCACAGGGAGAACTGAGATGCTAGTCCAGTCAGGCACAACATACTGACCAAGACGTCGCGTCAGGGTCAGTCACAACATACTGACCATATCATCTCACAGGGAGAACTGAGATGCTAGTCCAGTCAGGCCCAACATACTGACCATATCACCTCACAGGGAGAACTGAGATGCTAGTCCAGTCAGGCACAACATACTGACTAAGACGTCGCGTCAGGGTCAGGCACAACATACTGACCATATCATCTCACAGGGAGAACTGAGATGCTAGTCCAATCAGGCACAACATACTGACCAAGACGTCGCGTCAGGGTCAGGCACAACATACTGATCATATCATCTCACAGGGAGAACTGAGATGCTAGTCCAGTCAGGCACAACATACTGACCATATCACCTCACAGGGAGAACTGAGATGCTAGTCCAGTCAGGCACAACATACTGACCAAGACGTCGCGTCAGGGTCAGGCACAACATACTGACCAAATCATCTCACAGGGAGAACTGAGATGCTAGTCCAGTCAGGCACAACATACTGACCATATCACCTCACAGGGAGAACTGAGATGCTAGTCCAGTCAGGCACAACATCCTAACCAAGACGTCGCGTCAGGGTCAGGCACAACATACTGACCATATCATCTCACAGGGAGAACTGAGATGCTAGTCCAGTCAGGTTAACATACTGACCAAGACGTCGCGTCAGGGTCAGGCACAACATACTGACCATATCATCTCACAGGGAGAACTGAGATGCTAGTTCAGTCAGGCACAACATACTGACCATATCACCTCACAGGGAGAACTGAGATGCTAGTCCAGTCAGGAACAACATACTGACCATATCACCTCACAGGGAGAACTGAGATGCTAGTCCAGTCAGGAAAAACATACTGACCAAGACGTCGCGTCAGGGTCAGGCACAACATACTGACCATATCATCTCACAGGGAGAACTGAGATGCTAGTCCAGTCAGGCACAACATACTGACCAAGACGTCGCGTCAGGGTCAGTCACAACATACTGACCATATCATCTCACAGGGAGAACTGAGATGCTAGTCCAGTCAGGCCCAACATACTGACCATATCACCTCACAGGGAGAACTGAGATGCTAGTCCAGTCAGGCACAACATACTGACTAAGACGTCGCGTCAGGGTCAGGCACAACATACTGACCATATCATCTCACAGGGAGAACTGAGATGCTAGTCCAATCAGGCACAACATACTGACCAAGACGTCGCGTCAGGGTCAGGCACAACATACTGACCATATCATCTCACAGGGAGAACTGAGATGCTAGTCCAGTCAGGCACAACATACTGACCGTATCACCTCACAGAGAGAACTGAGATGCTAGTCCAGTCAGGCACAACATACTGACCAAGACGTCGCGTCAGGGTCAGGCACAACATACTGACCAAATCATCTCACAGGGAGAACTGAGATGCTAGTCCAGTCAGGCACAACATACTGACCATATCACCTCACAGGGAGAACTGAGATGCTAGTCCAGTCAGGCACAACATCCTAACCAAGACGTCGCGTCAGGGTCAGGCACAACATACTGACCATATCATCTCACAGGGAGAACTGAGATGCTAGTCCAGTCAGGTTAACATACTGACCAAGACGTCGCGTCAGGGTCAGGCACAACATACTGACCATATCATCTCACAGGGAGAACTGAGATGCTAGACCAGTCAGGCACAACATACTGACCATATCACCTCACAGGGAGAACTGAGATGCTAGTCCAGTCAGGCACAACATACTGACCAAGACGTCGCGTCAGGGTCAGGCACAACATACTGACCATATCATCTCACAGGGAGAACTGAGATGCTAGTCCAGTCAGGCAAAACATACTGACCAAGACGTCGCGTCAGGGTCAGACACAACATACTGACCATATCATCTCACAGGGAGAACTGAGATGCTAGTCCAGTCAGACACAACATACTGACCAAGACGTCGCGTCAGGGTCAAGCACAACATACTGACCATATCATCACACAGGGAGAACTGAGATGCAAGTCCAGTCAGGCACAACATACTGACCAAGACGTCGCGTCAGGATCAGGCACAACATACTGACCATATCATCTCACAGGGAGAACTGAGATGCTAGTCCAGTCAGGCACAACATACTGACCATATCACCTCACAGGGAGAACTGAGATGCTAGTCCAGTCAGGCACAACATTCTGACCAAGTCGTCGCGTCAGGGTCAGGCACAACATACTGACCATATCATCTCACAGGGAGAACTGAGATGCTAGTCCAGTCAGGCACAACATACTGACCATATCACCTCACAGGGAGAACTGAGATGCTAGTCCAGTCAGGCACAACATCCTAACCAAGACGTCGCGTCAGGGTCAGGCACAACATACTGACCATATCATCTCACAGGGAGAACTGAGATGCTAGTCCAGTCAGGCACAACATACTGACCAAGACGTCGCGTCAGGGTCAGGCACAACATACTGACCATATCATCTCACAGGGAGAACTGAGATGCTAGACCAGTCAGGCACAACATACTGACCATATCACCTCACAGGGAGAACTGAGATGCTAGTCCAGTCAGGCACAACATACTGACCAAGACGTCGCGTCAGGGTCAGGCACAACATACTGACCATATCATCTCACAGGGAGAACTGAGATGCTAGTCCAGTCAGGCACAACATACTGACCAAGACGTCGCGTCAGGGTCAGACACAACATACTGACCATATCATCTCACAGGGAGAACTGAGATGCTAGTCCAGTCAGACACAACATACTGACCAAGACGTCGCGTCAGGGTCAAGCACAACATACTGACCATATCATCACACAGGGAGAACTGAGATGCTAGTCCAGTCAGGCACAACATACTGACCAAGACGTCGCGTCAGGGTCAGGCACAACATACTGACCATATCATCTCACAGGGAGAACTGAGATGCTAGTCCAGTCAGGCACAACATACTGACCATATCACCTCACAGGGAGAACTGAGATGCTAGTCCAGTCAGGCACAACATACTGACCAAGACGTCGCGTCAGCGTCAGGCACAACATACTGACCATATCATCTCACAGGGAGAACTGAGATGCTAGTCCAGTCAGGCGCAACATACTGACCATATCACCTCACAGGGAGAACTGAGATGCTAGTCCAGTCAGGCACAACATACTGACCAAGACGTCGCGTCAGGGTCAGGCACAACCTACTGACCATATCATCTCACAGGGAGAACTGATATTCTAGTCCAGTCAGACACAACATACTGACCATATCACCTCACAGGGAGAACTGAGATGCTAGTCCAGTCAGGCACAACATTCTGACCAAGACGTCGCGTCAGGGTCAGGCACAACATACTGACCATATCATCTCACAGGGAGAACTGAGATGCTAGTTCAGTCAGGCACAACATACTGACCATATCACCTAACAGGGAGAACTGAGATGCTAGTCCAGTCAGGAACAACATACTGACCATATCACCTGACAGGGAGAACTGAGATGCTAGTCCAGTCAGGAACAACATACTGACCAAGACGTCGCGTCAGGGTCAGGCACAACATACTGACCATATCATCTCACAGGGAGAACTGAGATGCTAGTCCAGTCAGGCACAACATACTGACCAGGACGTCGCGTCAGGGTCAGGCACAACATACTGACCATATCATCTCACAGGGAGAACTGAGATGCTAGTCCAGTCAGGCCCAACATACTGACCATATCACCTCACAGGGAGAACTGAGATGCTAGTCCAGTCAGGCACAACATACTGACCAAGACGTCGCGTCAGGGTCAGGCACAATATACTGACCATATCATCTCACAGGGAGAACTGAGATGCTAGTCCAGTCAGGCACAACATACTGACTAAGACGTCGCGTCAGGGTCAGGCACAACATACTGACCATATCATCTCACAGGGAGAACTGAGATGCTAGTCCAGTCAGACACAACATACTGACCATATCACCTCACAGGGAGAACTGAGATGCTAGTCCAGTCAGGCACAACATACTGACCAAGACGTCGCGTCAGGGTCAGGCACAACATACTGACCATATCATCTCACAGGGAGAACTGAGATGCTAGTTCAGTCAGGCACAACATACTGACCATATCACCTCACAGGGAGAACTGAGATGCTAGTCCAGTCAGGCACAACATCCTAACCAAGACGTCGCGTCAGGGTCAGGCACAACATACTGACCATATCATCTCACAGGGAGAACTGAGATGCTAGTCCAGTCAGGCACAACATACTGACCAAGACGTCGCGTCAGGGTCAGGCACAACATACTGACCATATCATCTCACAGGGAGAACTGAGATGCTAGTCCAGTCAGGCACAACCTACTGACCATATCACCTCACAGGGAGAACTGAGATGCTAGTCCAGTCAGGCACAACATACTGACCAAGACGTCGCGTCAGGGTCAGGCACAACATACTGACCATATCATCTCACAGGGAGAACTGAGATGCTAGTCCAGTCAGGCACAACATACTGACCATATCACCTCACAGGGAGAACTGAGATGCTAGTCCAGTCAGGCACAACATACTGACCAAGACGTCGCGTCAGGGTCAGGCACAACATACTAACCATATCATCTCACAGGGAGAACTGAGATGCTAGTCCAGTCAGGCGCAACATACTGACCATATCACCTCACAGGGAGAACTGAGATGCTAGTCCAGTCAGGCACAACATACTGACCAAGACGTCGCGTCAGGGTCAGGCACAACCTACTGACCATATCATCTCACAGGGAGAACTGAGATTCTAGTCCAGTCAGACACAACATACTGACCATATCACCTCACAGGGAGAACTGAGATGCTAGTCCATTCAGGCACAACATTCTGACCAAGACGTCGCGTCAGGGTCAGGCACAACATACTGACCATATCATCTCACAGGGAGAACTGAGATGCTAGTCCAGTCAGGCACAACATACTGACCATATCACCTCACAGGGAGAACTGAGATGCGAGTCCAGTCAGGCACAACATCCTAACCAAGACGTCGCGTCAGGGTCAGGCACAACATACTGACCATATCATCTCACAGGGAGAACTGAGATGCTAGTCCAGTCAGGCACAACATACTGACCAAGACGTCGCGTCAGGGTCAGGCACAACATACTGACCATATCATCTCACAGGGAGAACTGAGATGCTAGACCAGTCAGGCACAACATACTGACCATATCACCTCACAGGGAGAACTGAGATGCTAGTCCAGTCAGGCACAACATACTGACCAAGACGTCGCGTCAGGGTCAGACACAACATACTGACCATATCATCTCACAGGGAGAACTGAGATGCTAGTCCAGTCAGACACAACATACTGACCAAGACGTCACGTCAGGGTCAAGCACAACATACTGACCATATCATCACACAGGGAGAACTGAGATGCTAGTCCAGTCAGGCACAACATACTGACCAAGACGTCGCGTCAGGGTCAGGCACAACATACTGACCATATCATCTCACAGGGAGAACTGAGATGCTAGACCAGTCAGGCACAACATACTGACCATATCACCTCACAGGGAGAACTGAGATGCTAGTCCAGTCAGGCACAACATACTGACCAAGACGTCGCGTCAGGGTCAGACACAACATACTGACCATATCATCTCACAGGGAGAACTGAGATGCTAGTCCAGTCAGACACAACATACTGACCAAGACGTCGCGTCAGGGTCAAGCACAACATACTGACCATATCATCACACAGGGAGAACTGAGATGCTAGTCCAGTCAGGCACAACATACTGACCAAGACGTCGCGCCAGGGTCATGCACAACATACTGACCATATCATCTCACAGGGAGAACTGAGATGCTAGTCCAGTCAGGCACAACATACTGACCATATCACCTCACAGGGAGAACTGAGATGCTAGTCCAGTCAGGCACAACATACTGACCAAGACGTCGCGTCAGGGTCAGGCACAACATACTGACCATATCATCTCACAGGGAGAACTGAGATGCTAGTCCAGTCAGGCGCAACATACTGACCATATCACCTCACAGGGAGAACTGAGATGCTAGTCCAGTCAGGCACAACATACTGACCAAGACGTCGCGTCAGGGTCAGGCACAACCTACTGACCATATCATCTCACAGGGAGAACTGAGATTCTAGTCCAGTCAGACACAACATACTGACCATATCACCTCACAGGGAGAACTGAGATGCTAGTCCAGTCAGGCACAACATTCTGACCAAGACGTCGCGTCAGGGTCAGGCACAACATACTGACCATATCATCTCACAGGGAGAACTGAGATGCTAGTTCAGTCAGGCACAACATACTGACCATATCACCTAACAGGGAGAACTGAGATGCTAGTCCAGTCAGGAACAACATACTGACCAAGACGTCGCGTCAGGGTCAGGCACAACATACTGACCATATACTCTCACAGGGAGAACTGAGATGCTAGTCCAGTCAGGCCCAACATACTGACCATATCACCTCACAGGGAGAACTGAGATGCTAGTCCAGTCAGGCACAACATACTGACCAAGACGTCGCGTCAGGGTCAGGCACAATATACTGACCATATCATCTCACAGGGAGAACTGAGATGCTAGTCCAGTCAGGCACAACATACTGACTAAGACGTCGCGTCAGGGTCAGGCACAACATACTGACCATATCATCTCACAGGGAGAACTGAGATGCTAGTCCAGTCAGGCCCAACATACTGACCATATCACCTCACAGGGAGAACTGAGATGCTAGTCCAGTCAGGCACAACATACTGACCAGGACGTCGCGTCAGGGTCAGGCACAACATACTGACCATATCATCTCACAGGGAGAACTGAGATGCTAGTTCAGTCAGGCACAACCTACTGACCATATCACCTCACAGGGAGAACTGAGATGCTAGTCCAGTCAGGCACAACATCCTAACCAAGACGTCGCGTCAGGGTCAGGCACAACATACTGACCATATCATCTCACAGGGAGAACTGAGATGCTAGTCCAGTCAGGCACAACATACTGACCAAGACGTCGCGTCAGGGTCAGGCACAACATACTGACCATATCATCTCACAGGGAGAACTGAGATGCTAGTCCAGTCAGGCACAACCTACTGACCATATCACCTCACAGGGAGAACTGAGATGCTAGTCCAGTCAGGCACAACATACTGACCAAGACGTCGCGTCAGGGTCAGGCACAACATACTGACCATATCATCTCACAGGGAGAACTGAGATGCTAGTCCAGTCAGGCACAACATACTGACCAAGACGTCGCGTCAGGGTCAGACACAACATACTGACCATATCATCTCACAGGGAGAACTGAGATGCTAGTCCAGTCAGGCACAACATACTGACCAAGACGTCGCGTCAGGGTCAAGCACAACATACTGACCATATCATCACACAGGGAGAACTGAGATGCTAGTCCAGTCAGGCACAACATACTGACCAAGACGTCGCGTCAGGGTCAGGCACAACATACTGACCATATCATCTCACAGGGAGAACTGAGATGCTAGTCCAGTCAGGCACAACATACTGACCATATCACCTCACAGGGAGAACTGAGATGCTAGTCCAGTCAGGCACAACATACTGACCAAGACGTCGCGTCAGGGTCAGGCACAACATACTGACCATATCATCTCACAGGGAGAACTGAGATGCTAGTCCAGTCAGGCGCAACATACTGACCTTATCACCTTACAGGGCGAACTGAGATGCTAGTCCAGACAGGCACAACATACTGACCAAGACGTCGCGTCAGGGTCAGGCACAACATACTGACCATATCATCTCACAGGGAGAACTGAGATTCTAGTCCAGTCAGACACAACATACTGACCATATCACCTCACAGGGAGAACTGAGATGCTAGTCCAGTCAGGCACAACATTCTGACCAAGACGTCGCGTCAGGGTCAGGCACAACATACTGACCATATCATCTCACAGGGAGAACTGAGATGCTAGTCCAGTCAGGCACAACATACTGACCATATCAATTCACAGGGAGAACTGAGATGCTAGTCCAGTCAGGCACAACATACTGACCAAGACGTCGCGTCAGGGTCAGGCACAACATACTGACCATATCATCTCACAGGGAGAACTGAGATGCTAGTCCAGTCAGGCACAACATACTGACCATATCACCTCACAGGGGGAACTGAGATGCTAGTCCAGTCAGGCACAACATCCTAATCAAGACGTCGCGTCAGGGTCAGGCACAACATACTGACCATATCATCTCACAGGGAGAACTGAGATGCTAGTCCAGTCAGGCACAACATACTGACCAAGACGTCGCGTCAGGGTCAGGCACAACATACTGACCATATCATCTCACAGGGAGAACTGAGACGCTAGTCCAGTCAGGCACAACATACTGACCATATCACCTCACAGGGAGAACTGAGATGCTAGTCCAGTCAGGCACAACATACTGACGAAGACGTCGCGTCAGGGTCAGGCACAACATACTGACCATATCATCTCACAGGGAGAACTGAGATGCTAGTCCAGTCAGGCACAACATACTGACCAAGACGTCGCGTCAGGGTCAGACACAACATACTGACCATATCATCTCACAGGGAGAACTGAGATGCTAGTCCAGTCAGGCACAACATACTGACCAAGACGTCGCGTCAGGGTCAAGCACAACATACTGACCATATCATCACACAGGGAGAACTGAGATGCTAGTCCAGTCAGGCACAACATACTGACCAAGACGTCGCGTCAGGGTCAGGCACAACATACTGACCATATCATCTCACAGGGAGAACTGAGATGCTAGTCCAGTCAGGCACAACATACTGACCATATCACCTCACAGGGAGAACTGAGATGCTAGTCCAGTCAGGCACAACATACTGACGAAGACGTCGCGTCAGGGTCAGGCACAACATACTGACCATATCATCTCACAGGGAGAACTGAGATGCTAGTCCAGTCAGGCACAACATACTGACCAAGACGTCGCGTCAGGGTCAGACACAACATACTGACCATATCATCTCACAGGGAGAACTGAGATGCTAGTCCAGACAGGCACAACATACTGACCAAGACGTCGCGTCAGGGTCAAGCACAACATACTGACCATATCATCACACAGGGAGAACTGAGATGCTAGTCCAGTCAGGCACAACATACTGACCAGGACGTCGCGTCAGGGTCAGGCACAACATACTGACCATATCATCTCACAGGGAGAACTGAGATGCTAGTCCAGTCAGGCACAACATACTGACCAAGACGTCGCGTCAGGGTCAGGCACAACATACTGAACATATCATCTCACAGGGAGAACTGAGATGCTAGTCCAGTCAGGCACAACATACTGACCATATCACCTCACAGGGAGAACTGAGATGCTAGTCCAGTCAGGCACAACATACTGACGAAGACGTCGCGTCAGGGTCAGGCACAACATACTGACCATATCATCTCACAGGGAGAACTGAGATGCTAGTCCAGTCAGGCACAACATACTGACCAAGACGTCGCGTCAGGGTCAGACACAACATACTGACCATATCATCTCACAGGGAGAACTGAGATGCTAGTCCAGTCAGGCACAACATACTGACCAAGACGTCGCGTCAGGGTCAAGCACAACATACTGACCATATCATCACACAGGGAGAACTGAGATGCTAGTCCAGTCAGGCACAACATACTGACCAGGACGTCGCGTCAGGGTCAGGCACAACATACTGACCATATCATCTCACAGGGAGAACTGAGATGCTAGTCCAGTCAGGCCCAACATACTGACCATATCACCTCACAGGGAGAACTGAGATGCTAGTCCAGTCAGGCACAACATACTGACCAAGACGTCGCGTCAGGGTCAGGCACAACATACTGACCATATCATCTCACAGGGAGAACTGAGATGCTAGTCCAGTCAGGCACAACATACTGACCATATCACCTCACAGGGGGAACTGAGATGCTAGTCCAGTCAGGCACAACATCCTAATCAAGACGTCGCGTCAGGGTCAGGCACAACATACTGACCATATCATCTCACAGGGAGAACTGAGATGCTAGTCCAGTCAGGCACAACATACTGACCAAGACGTCGCGTCAGGGTCAGGCACAACATACTGACCATATCATCTCACAGGGAGAACTGAGATGCTAGTCCAGTCAGGCACAACACACTGACCATATCACCTCACAGGGAGAACTGAGATGCTAGTCCAGTCAGGCACAACATACTGACGAAGACGTCGCGTCAGGGTCAGGCACAACATACTGACCATATCATCTCACAGGGAGAACTGAGATGCTAGTCCAGTCAGGCACAACATACTGACCAAGACGTCGCGTCAGGGTCAGACACAACATACTGACCATATCATCTCACAGGGAGAACTGAGATGCTAGTCCAGTCAGGCACAACATACTGACCAAGACGTCGCGTCAGGGTCAAGCACAACATACTGACCATATCATCACACAGGGAGAACTGAGATGCTAGTCCAGTCAGGCACAACATACTGACCAAGACGTCGCGTCAGGGTCAGGCACAACATACTGACCATATCATCTCACAGGGAGAACTGAGATGCTAGTCCAGTCAGGCACAACATACTGACCATATCACCTCACAGGGAGAACTGAGATGCTAGTCCAGTCAGGCACAACATACTGACGAAGACGTCGCGTCAGGGTCAGGCACAACATACTGACCATATCATCTCACAGGGAGAACTGAGATGCTAGTCCAGTCAGGCACAACATACTGACCAAGACGTCGCGTCAGGGTCAGACACAACATACTGACCATATCATCTCACAGGGAGAACTGAGATGCTAGTCCAGTCAGGCACAACATACTGACCAAGACGTCGCGTCAGGGTCAAGCACAACATACTGACCATATCATCACACAGGGAGAACTGAGATGCTAGTCCAGTCAGGCACAACATACTGACCAGGACGTCGCGTCAGGGTCAGGCACAACATACTGACCATATCATCTCACAGGGAGAACTGAGATGCTAGTCCAGTCAGGCACAACATACTGACCAAGACGTCGCGTCAGGGTCAGGCACAACATACTGACCATATCATCTCACAGGGAGAACTGAGATGCTAGTCCAGTCAGGCACAACATACTGACCATATCACCTCACAGGGAGAACTGAGATGCTAGTCCAGTCAGGCACAACATACTGACGAAGACGTCGCGTCAGGGTCAGGCACAACATACTGACCATATCATCTCACAGGGAGAACTGAGATGCTAGTCCAGTCAGGCACAACATACTGACCAAGACGTCGCGTCAGGGTCAGACACAACATACTGACCATATCATCTCACAGGGAGAACTGAGATGCTAGTCCAGTCAGGCACAACATACTGACCAAGACGTCGCGTCAGGGTCAAGCACAGCATACTGACCATATCATCACACAGGGAGAACTGAGATGCTAGTCCAGTCAGGCACAACATACTGACCAGGACGTCGCGTCAGGGTCAGGCACAACATACTGACCATATCATCTCACAGGGAGAACTGAGATGCTAGTCCAGTCAGGCCCAACATACTGACCATATCACCTCACAGGGAGAACTGAGATGCTAGTCCAGTCAGGCACAACATACTGACCAAGACGTCGCGTCAGGGTCAGGCACAATATACTGACCATATCATCTCACAGGGAGAACTGAGATGCTAGTCCAGTCAGGCACAACATACTGACTAAGACGTCGCGTCAGGGTCAGGCACAACATACTGACCATATCATCTCACAGGGAGAACTGAGATGCTAGTCCAGTCAGGCCCAACATACTGACCATATCACCTCACAGGGAGAACTGAGATGCTAGTCCAGTCAGGCACAACATACTGACCAGGACGTCGCGTCAGGGTCAGGCACAACATACTGACCATATCATCTCACAGGGAGAACTGAGATGCTAGTTCAGTCAGGCACAACATACTGACCATATCACCTCACAGGGAGAACTGAGATGCTAGTCCAGTCAGGCACAACATCCTAACCAAGACGTCGCGTCAGGGTCAGGCACAACATACTGACCATATCATCTCACAGGGAGAACTGAGATGCTAGTCCAGTCAGGCACATCATACTGACCAAGACGTCGCGTCAGGGTCAGGCACAACATACTGACCATATCATCTCACAGGGAGAACTGAGATGCTAGTCCAGTCAGGCACAACCTACTGACCATATCACCTCACAGGGAGAACTGAGATGCTAGTCCAGTCAGGCACAACATACTGACCAAGACGTCGCGTCAGGGTCAGGCACAACATACTGACCATATCATCTCACAGGGAGAACTGAGATGCTAGTCCAGTCAGGCACAACATACTGACCAAGACGTCGCGTCAGGGTCAGACACAACATACTGACCATATCATCTCACAGGGAGAACTGAGATGCTAGTCCAGTCAGGCACAACATACTGACCAAGACGTCGCGTCAGGGTCAAGCACAACATACTGACCATATCATCACACAGGGAGAACTGAGATGCTAGTCCAGTCAGGCACAACATACTGACCAAGACGTCGCGTCAGGGTCAGGCACAACATACTGACCATATCATCTCACAGGGAGAACTGAGATGCTAGTCCAGTCAGGCACAACATACTGACCATATCACCTCACAGGGAGAACTGAGATGCTAGTCCGGTCAGGCACAACATACTGACCAAGACGTCGCGTCAGGGTCAGGCACAACATACTGACCATATCATCTCACAGGGAGAACTGAGATGCTAGTCCAGTCAGGCGCAACATACTGACCTTATCACCTTACAGGGCGAACTGAGATGCTAGTCCAGTCAGGCACAACATACTGACCAAGACGTCGCGTCAGGGTCAGGCACAACATACTGACCATATCATCTCACAGGGAGAACTGAGATTCTAGTCCAGTCAGACACAACATACTGACCATATCACCTCACAGGGAGAACTGAGATGCTAGTCCAGTCAGGCACAACATTCTGACCAAGACGTCGCGTCAGGGTCAGGCACAACATACTGACCATATCATCTCACAGGGAGAACTGAGATGCTAGTCCAGTCAGGCACAACATACTGACCATATCACCTCACAGGGAGAACTGAGATGCTAGTCCAGTCAGGCACAACATACTGACCAAGACGTCGCGTCAGGGTCAGGCACAACATACTGACCATATCATCTCACAGGGAGAACTGAGATGCTAGTCCAGTCAGGCACAACATACTGACCATATCACCTCACAGGGGGAACTGAGATGCTAGTCCAGTCAGGCACAACATCCTAATCAAGACGTCGCGTCAGGGTCAGGCACAACATACTGACCATATCATCTCACAGGGAGAACTGAGATGCTAGTCCAGTCAGGCACAACATACTGACCAAGACGTCGCGTCAGGGTCAGGCACAACATACTGACCATATCATCTCACAGGGAGAACTGAGACGCTAGTCCAGTCAGGCACAACATACTGACCATATCACCTCACAGGGAGAACTGAGATGCTAGTCCAGTCAGGCACAACATACTGACGAAGACGTCGCGTCAGGGTCAGGCACAACATACTGACCATATCATCTCACAGGGAGAACTGAGATGCTAGTCCAGTCAGGCACAACATACTGACCAAGACGTCGCGTCAGGGTCAGACACAACATACTGACCATATCATCTCACAGGGAGAACTGAGATGCTAGTCCAGTCAGGCACAACATACTGACCAAGACGTCGCGTCAGGGTCAAGCACAACATACTGACCATATCATCACACAGGGAGAACTGAGATGCTAGTCCAGTCAGGCACAACATACTGACCAAGACGTCGCGTCAGGGTCAGGCACAACATACTGACCATATCATCTCACAGGGAGAACTGAGATGCTAGTCCAGTCAGGCACAACATACTGACCATATCACCTCACAGGGAGAACTGAGATGCTAGTCCAGTCAGGCACAACATACTGACCAAGACGTCGCGTCAGGGTCAGGCACAACATACTGACCATATCATCTCACAGGGAGAACTAAGATGCTAGTCCAGTCAGGCGCAACATACTGACCATATCACCTCACAGGGAGAACTGAGATGCTAGTCCAGTCAGGCACAACATACTGACCAAGACGTCGCGTCAGGGTCAGGCACAACATACTGACCATATCATCTCACAGGGAGAACTGAGATTCTAGTCCAGTCAGACACAACATACTGACCATATCACCTCACAGGGAGAACTGAGATGCTAGTCCAGTCAGGCACAACATTCTGACCAAGACGTCGCGTCAGGGTCAGGCACAACATACTGACCATATCACCTCACAGGGAGAACTGAGATGCTAGTCCAGTCAGGCACAACATACTGACCAAGACGTCGCGTCAGGGTCAGGCACAACATACTGACCATATCATCTCACAGGGAGAACTGAGATGCTAGTTCAGTCAGGCACAACATACTGACCATATCACCTCACAGGGAGAACTGAGATGCTAGTCCAGTCAGGCACAACATACTGACCATATCACCTCACAGGGAGAACTGAGATGCTAGTCCAGTCAGGCACAACATACTGACCAAGACGTCGCGTCAGGGTCAGGCACAACATACTGACCATATCATCTAACAGGGAGAACTGAGATGCTAGTCCTGTCAGGCACAACATACTGACCATATCACCTCACAGGGAGAACTGAGATGCTAGTCCAGTCAGGCACAACATACTGACCAAGACGTCGCGTCAGGGTCAGGCACAACATACTGACCATATCATCTCACAGGGAGAACTGAGATGCTAGTCCAGTCAGGCACAACATACTGACCAAGACGTCGCGTTAGGGTCAGACACAACATACTGACCATATCATCTCACAGGGAGAACTGAGATGCTAGTCCAGTCAGGCCCAACATACTGACCAAGACGTCGCGTCAGGGTCAAGCACAACATACTGACCATATCATCACACAGGGAGAACTGAGATGCTAGTCCAGTCAGGCACAACATACTGACCAAGACGTCGCGTCAGGGTCAGGCACAACATACTGACCATATCATCTCACAGGGAGAACTGAGATGCTAGTCCAGTCAGGCACAACATACTGACCATATCACCTCACAGGGAGAACTGAGATGCTAGTCCAGTCAGGCACAACATACTGACCAAGACGTCGCGTCAGGGTCAGACACAACATACTGACCATATCATCTCACAGGGAGAACTGAGATGCTAGTCCAGTCAGGCACAACATACTGACCAAGACGTCGCGTCAGGGTCAAGCACAACATACTGACCATATCATCACACAGGGAGAACTGAGATGCTAGTCCAGTCAGGCACAACATACTGACCAAGACGTCGCGTCAGGGTCAGGCACAACATACTGACCATATCATCTCACAGGGAGAACTGAGATGCTAGTCCAGTCAGGCACAACATACTGACCATATCACCTCACAGGGAGAACTGAGATGCTAGTCCAGTCAGGCACAACATACTGACCAAGACGTCGCGTCAGGGTCAAGCACAACATACTGATTATATCATCTCACAGGGAGAACTGAGATGCTAGTCCAGTCAGGCGCAACATACTGACCATATCACCTCACAGGGAGAACTGAGATGCTAGTCCAGTCAGGCACAACATACTGACCAAGACGTCGCGTCAGGGTCAGGCACAACATACTGACCATATCATCTCACAGGGAGAACTGAGATTGTAGTCCAGTCAGACACAACATACTGACCATATCACCTCACAGGGAGAACTGAGATGCTAGTCCAGTCAGGCACAACATTCTGACCAAGACGTCGCGTCAGGGTCAGGCACAACATACTGACCATATCACCTCACAGGGAGAACTGAGATGCTAGTCCAGTCAGGCACAACATACTGACCAAGACGTCGCGTCAGGGTCAGGCACAACATACTGACCAAAACGTCGAGTCAGGGTTAATACACAGACCAAGACCACAATCTATAGTCCATGTAGCGTTACCTGGAAACAGGCTGTTTTCAAAGCAGCCTGGCTAACGAGATCTGCATCGATGTGATCCCTGTAGTAGTGAGCGACACGCAGATGAAGCCAAGCATTGCACTACCGCCTGGAGGATCGCGATCCACGTTCATCAGCATGCTCGAGATGTGTGGAAAGCTACAACTCACCCCTTATGTCCTTTTCAGGGCGCACAAAAGAGTAAACTTACACATTATGGGCATTAAACAACAGCGTGGCATAGTGGTTAAGTGGCAGGGCTCACGACCCGAAGGTGCTGGGTTCGATCCCTACCACAGCACCGGCCGTTACCCCGGGGAAGCAAACCCTTAGAAAATGCAGGAGGAAGCAGACCCTTACATAAAATGCGTGCTGAAGTCGGATGCACTGGGCCGACAGGCGCAAAATAAAAACCACAGTGCAACGCACATCGCCTTGTGAAATAGAGAAATAAGGCGAACGAAAAAAAAAAAAACAACCAGCAACCACAACAACATCACCTCTACGATGCTCACCTCAATGGCTGCATGCTCACCTGTTTTCGGCAGTAGGAAGAAAATTATTTGGTTCAATGTAATTAAAAAACAGGACAATAATAGAAACGGTGCACATAAACCATCGTAGTACGGCCCACTACTGGTGGCTTGCTATAGATATATTGGTGGATTGCTATAGATATATTGGTGGATTGCTATAGATATATTGGTGGATTGCTATAGATATATTGGTGGATTGCTATAGATATATTGGTGGATTGCTATAGATATATTGGTGGATTGCTATAGATATATTGGTGGATTGCTATAGATATATTGACGGATTGCTATAGATATATTGGTGGATTGCTATAGATATATTGACGGATTGCAATAGATATATTGGTGGATTGCTATAGATATATTGGTGGATTGCTATAGATATATTGGTGGATTGCTATAGATATATTGGTGGATTGCTATAGATATATTGACGGATTGCTATAGATATATTGGTGGATTGCTATAGATATATTGGTGGATTGCTATAGATATATTGACGGATTGCTATAGATATATTGGTGGATTACTATAGATATATTGGTGGATTGCTATAGATATATTGACGGATTGCTATAGATATATTGGTGGATTGCTATAGATATATTGGTGACTTGCTATAGATATATTGACGGATTGCTATAGATATATTGGTGGATTGCTATAGATATATTGACGGATTGCTATAGATATATTGGTGGATTGCTATAGATATATTGGTGACTTGCTATAGATATATTGGTGGATTGTTATAGATATATTGATGACTTGTTATAGATATGGTATTTTGAACCCACATCAGGAAGCAGATAGAATAACACAGACAATAGGAATAAAAGCTCTAGAAACAATATCCCAAATTTGATACAGGAATAGAAGAAAGCTCTAGAAACAATATTCCACAAATCACACAGGAATAAAAGAGTGAACCACATCTTCAACACAAGCTGGAAACAAGGAACTGTACCCACAGTGTGAAAGTAGGCAAGGACTATCCCCATTATTTAACATGGGGAGGACAACATGAAGCCAGGCAGTTATAGACATATTAGTCTACTCAGCTGTGTTGGGAAACTATATGGAACGAATCATTAACACTAGAATAACTTAGCATAGAAATATAATAAAAGTACTCATCTCCCGGCAAGCAGGTTTTCATAGAAACAGATCGACCGAAGATCATATGGCATATATCTCGCAGGAGATAGAAGATGCAATTCAATCTCAAAAATCTCTAAATCTCAAATCCGCGTTTCAATCAGGCACATGTGTTTTATGTCAGGTAGCCAAATGTTGAGTAAACTCATTTCGCTCTTTTGCCTTGGTGTACCATGTTGGACATATGGCCCCCATTTTGCTATCTCTCCACCGCAGCCTGGGTCGTCTGCGAGGGCAGCTAAAGTTGTAGGGTCACCCCGACGTCACTCTACGTGCCCATATGTTATCCGGCACCACATGGCCGGTCCATCTGTATTTTCGGAACAGCGCGACATATATGATATGTCAGAGAACGAAGTCCGACGCTATAGAAACAATTCCCCAGATTTGATACTGAAATAAAAGAAAGCTCTAGAGACAATACCCCAGATTTGATACAGAAATAAAAGAAAGCTCTAGAAACAATACCCCAGATTTGATACAGAAATAAAAGAAAGCTCTAGAAACAATACCCCAGATTTGATACTGAAATAAAAGAAAGCTCTAGAAACAATACCCCAGATTTGATACAGAAATAAAAGAAAGCTCTAGAAACAATACCCCAGATTTGATACAGAAATAAAAGAAAGCTCTAGAAACAATACCCCAGATTTGATACAGAAATAAAAGAAAGCTCTAGAAACAATACCCCAGATTTGATACAGAAATAAAAGAAAGCTCTAGAAACAATACCCCAGATTTGATACAGAAATAAAAGAAAGCTCTAGAAACAATACCCCAGATTTGATACAGAAATAAAAGAAAGCTCTAGAAACAATACCCCAGATTTGATACAGAAATAGAAGAAAGGTATTTAAAAAGATGTAGTGCCACCACAACGTCACTCTCCGTGCCCATCTGTTATCCGACATGCGTACCCCATGGCCGGCCCATCTGTTATCCGACATGCGCACCCCATGGCCGGCCCATCTGTTATCCGACATGCGCACCACCGGCCCATCTGTATTTTCGTAACAGCGCGACATATATGATATCAGAGAAGGAAGTCCGACGTTTGATCTCTGCGTTGCGGAGTTTGTCTCGAATGGAGATCTCTAAATGCTCTTCAATACATCGCTCGTTTGGAATCTATCTGCATCAGCTTTCCTTAGGTTCCACACCTAGCAGCCATGTACCATGGCTAAAATAACCACACGGTTGATGGCGTTGTCGTTTCGCATACAGTTGAAGCTGAGCCAGTCCGCTGTTATACTTCGTGAGACCTCCCGATTTATTATATGGGAGTTCGTGATCTCTTGGCCCAAGTAGATATACGAATTTATGTTTTTGACGGGACAATCTCCAAGTCGCATATTTTCTTTTGATCAGAAGGTGTTGAACCTGAACTCTGTTTTCTTTCTATTGATTTGTAGGCTAACCGCAACGCTTGCTCCGCTGAGTTTATTCAGGCTTTCTCCGCATCTTTGACGTCGTGGCTGAGAATGACTATGTCATCAGTGATCCTCAAATGAGTAATAGTTTCTCCGTCAATGCCAATATCCTTCCAGTCCATGTTTTTAAAGACCTCCTCGGGGGTTGCTGTAAAGAGCTTGGGTGAGATTGTATCAGCCTATCGATCACCACGATGTGCCAGTATGGTGATCGGTCTATAGCATAGGGTGATATCCGTTGTGTATCCGCTGTTTATCTGCTCTATCAGTTGAGTTTATTTCTCTGCAATTCTCTGATTTATCAGGGCATTCAGCACCGCAGTTATTTGGATGCTATCGAAAGCCTTCTCATAATCCACGAACACAAGGCATAAAGGCATCTGTACTAATTAGTTGATTGTGTAGAGGTGGTCAGTGGTTGAGAAGCCATTCCTGAAACATGTCTGCTTTTGTGGCTGGTTCTCATCTAGTAGCTTCTCTATGCGGTTGATGATCACTCTGATGGAGAGTTTATGAAAGGAGGCGACCAGACAGACCAGACGATAATTTGTAAGGTTTTAATTTGTATGGATTAGGATGGATTTTCACATTTTCCATTGGTCGGGGATTTGGCATTCATTCAGACAGATGTTGAACAAAGTAGCTAAATGGCGAGCAAGCGTGTCCCCGCCTGTCTGAATTTCGTCATTTGTGATTCCGTCCTGTCCCGGAACTCTACCTGGTTTAAGTTGTTTGAATGCATATACCACCTCATCTGATTCGAGGAGACACACAAAAAACCTCCAGCAGGGGGAGATGTTCAAACGATTGGCTGATCAGCCAATATATGACAGGATAAATTGCACGGGAAGAGGGAGATTAAAGAGAAACCACTTCATATAAAAAAAACAAAAGAACTTGCAAGAGCGGATCAAACCATAAGCCAGGCAGTGATTAAAGATCTAAAACAAACATCCCAAATTCCAACAATGGAAAAAAGACAAATATCAAGAGTTGGTAGAAACAATAGAAGGAATAGGGAACAAAGGAACTCAGATTTAGAAAGGACATGTATTACAGAAGAATATCTTAGGAGAGTATACTCACTAGAAACATGGATACACGTATAGACAGATGGCTCATTTTTAACAACTCCCCGACTTCCGAAAAGAAGACAGCTACTTAACTAGAGAAGAGCAAGTCATCATCTTCAGACTGAGAACTGGGCATAACAGACTCAAGGGTCATCTTTACAACAAAATGAGGATTGGGACAGATGACAGGTAGGTGTCCGTGTGGGGAGCATATCGTGACCGTGGAACACATCCCACAAAGCTGCATGCTCACGCAGAAAAAGAGAGAATAATACTGGCCTCGCGAGACAGACACGAGTCGAAAGCTGCATGGAGATTAAAACAGCCTTACAAACAAAGGTGTCCTTTGAAAGAGAAACCGGGATCTTTTTCTTGTTTTTCTTTTCGTTCACTTTATTCACTATTCCGCAAGGCGTTGTGCGTTGTACGATGTATTTACTTTGTAATTATCGGCCCAGTGCATCCGACTTCGGCAAGCATTTTATGTAATGGCCTACTTCCTCCTGCATTTTCTAAGGGCTTGCTTCCCCTGGTGCTGTGATTGGTGAGCGAAACCAGCCGCTTCGGATTGTGAGCAGTGTCACTTAACCACTAGTGCACGCCGTCCCCGGACCTTGATCTGAGGATAAACGGAGAAAAAGAAGAAGAAGAAGAAGAAGAAGAAGAATACCAGAGGTGAATTACTGGTTTACCTGGGGATCTGAAGGAAAGGAAGAAGTAGTTCCTTTACAGACCAGCTGTCAAAGCTTGCAGTGTAGTCATTTGTGTGGCAAGCACTGCTAGACGCCACGTCCAGTAGCTTGCCTATGTTAAAGAAGTTCCCACAGATGAATTTAAAAGTTGCTGTAAACTGCCCGTGTTGAGTTTGTCAGTCTTAACGATGTATCTCCATTAACTGGTATAAGTAAAAGCATATTTTTTTAAACCAAACTTGTCAGTTCCCTGCGGAGTATTTGTCTTCAATAAATTTCCACCCAAGTCAAAGATGTTGACTTGCCAATATCTAATGAGGTTTCTGTGGCTGTAAGTTTTCACAGGATGGCGTAGCCAGCCCCCATAAACAACACACAGTTACCGCCTCCCAAGACATACATATCAGGTAACAGTGCTACTTTTTTATTCTTTATTTGGGCCCCGGTAATAGTCGGACGAGATAAAGTAGTTCTTTTTATATTTCAGGGCGTAATGAAAAAGGTGGGTCGTCTGAACTTTCTTTGCTGTAGTGCAATGCTAGAATTTTCAGTAAGCTCACAACTATTAGAAATAACACTGTCGATCCCCACCACGTTGACCAGGCTTCCGTGACACAACTTGTTTCAAGGTGTTCGGCGTGAACGTGAGGTGAGGTCTTGGTCAGTATGTTTCACCTGACGTTAGGTGGGGTCTTGGTCAGTATGTTTCACCTGCCGTGAGGTGGGGGTCTTGGTCAGTATGTTTCACCTGACTTGAGGTGAGATCTTGGTCAGTATGTTTCACCTGACGTGAGGTGGGGTTTTGGTCAGTATGTTTCACCTGACGTAGGGTGAGGTCTTGGTCAGTATGTTTCACCTGACGTGGGGTGAGGTCTTGGTCAGTTTGTTTTACCTGACGTGAGGTGAGGTCTTGGTCAGTATGTTTCACCTGACGTGAGGTGGGGTTTTGGTCAGTATGTTTCACCTGACGTGAGGTGGGATCTTGGTCAGTTTGTTTTACCTGACGTGAGGTGGGATCTTGGTCAGTATGTTTCACCTGACGTGAGGTGGGATCTTGGTCAGTTTGTTTTACCTGACGTGAGGTGGGGTTTTGGTCAGTATGTTTCACCTGACGTGAGGTGGGGTTTTGGTCAGTATGTTTCACCTGACGTGAGGTGGGGTTTTGGTCAGTATGTTTCACCTGACGTGAGATCTTGGTCAGTTTGTTTTACCTGACGAGAGGTGAGGTCTTAATCATAATCTATAACCCGCCACTTAACGTCCTTTTCAGGGTGCACAAAAGAGTAAACTTACTCATTATGAGCATTCCAAATAACAACACAGTCTATCCCACTCACACGTGACTTTTGACGACACGAGTCACATGACCTTTGACGACACGAGTCAATTGATCTTTGACGACACGAGTCACATTATTATTATATTAGTTCGACCTGAAAATGACGTTGCGACGATGTGTCGTATTTTACAGCGAAGCTGCAATATATGTTACTTTCGGCTATTTGGATACCGGGTCTGGTGGCTTGTGTCTTAATTCACCCCAAACAAAAGAAATATATACTTTTACTACCGGATTTGAGGTAATGACGTCACATAGTACTTCACTTTTTAACTGTTGGAGCTGTCAAACATTCTGCGAGAATGAACGAGAATGTCTGCTGTCGCTTGTTCCTGCCGTCTTAACAATGGATTTCTTGAATATGTCAACGTTGATCCGTGATAAGGAGAGTAGCATCCAGTTTCTGGGATCTGTCAACGTTGGTCCATGATAAGGAGAGTAGCATCCAGTTTCTGGGATCTGTCAACGTTGGTCCATGATAAGGAGAGTAGCATCCAGTTTCTGGGATCTGTCAACGTTGGTCCATGATAAGGAGAGTAGCATCCAGTTTCTGGGATCTGTCAACGTTGGTCCATGATAAGGAGAGTAGCATCCAGTTTCTGGGATCTGTCAACGTTGGTCCATGATAAGGAGAGTAGCATCCTTTTTCTGGGATCTGTCAACGTTGGTCCATGATAAGGAGAGTAGCATCCAGTTTCTGGGATCTGTCAACGTTGGTCCATGATAAGGAGAGTAGCATCCAGTTTCTGGGATCTGTCAACGTTGGTCCATGATAAGGAGAGTAGCATCCAGTTTCTGGGATCTGTCAACGTTGGTCCATGAAAAGGAGAGTAGCATCCAGTTTCTGGGATCTGTCAACGTTGGTCCTTGATAAGGAGAGTAGCATCCAGTTTCTGGGATCTGTCAACGTTGGTCCTTGATAAGGAGAGTAGCATCCAGTTTCTGGGATCTGTCAACGTTGGTCCATGATAAGGAGAGTAGCATCCAGTTTCTGGGATCTGTCAACGTTGGTCCATGAAAAGGAGAGTAGCATCCAGTTTCTGGGATCTGTCAACGTTGGTCCATGATAAGGAGAGTAGCATCCAGTTTCTACAGCAGTATGGCATTGTACATGCTGTCATGTGATGGAATAGCAACCATATTCTCTGACCCTAACCATAATCCTAAACATAAACTTAACCCTTACCACAACCATAATCTTAACCCTAAACCTAACTCTAACTTTGAACAAACCCATAACTCTTACTTTAAACCTAACCATAACTCTAACATGAAGCTAACCATGACCCTAATCATGACTCTAACCATGACCCTAGCCATGACCCTAACCCTTCTCAAAACTGAATATAATCAGCTTTTCTACACTTCTATCTTTATCTAAGTCTTTACTCATTCATGTAAAATAAAATTATATCCACATGTCCTCACATGTCCTCACATGTCCTCACATGTCCTCACATGTCCTCACATGTCCTCACATGTCCTCACATGTCCTCACCTTAACCAGAAAAGGAATGTCCCGTGGCATACGATGGAATCATATGGAACTCTGTTTGTGGTGAATTAAGCCGCAAGTATCCTGGTGTGCCTTTTCTCTTAGCCAGACTACACTAGTGGAGCCTGTTTCCAGATGCGCAGCTTGGAGGTGGATAGGGTCTTGGTCAAGCTCAGGTTCGCTGACCCAGATGCAGCCAGCCAGATGAGTCGTTGGCTTCTACCAGCTCGATCACTGAGCTGCATCTTCGGCGTCACACGAGTCATATGAAGTGGCGTCACACGAGTCATATGAAGTGGCGTCGCACGAGTCATATGAAGTGGCGTCACACGAGTCATATGATGTGACGTCACACGAGTCATATGATGTGGCGTCACACGATTCATATGAAGTGGCGTCACACGAGTCATATGAAGTAGCGTCACACGCGTCATATGAAGTGGCATCACGCGAGTCATATGAAGTGGCGTCACGCAAGTCATATGAAGTGACGTCACACGAGTCATATGAAGTGGCGTCACATGAGTCAAATGAAGTGGCGTCACACGAGTCATATGAAGTGGCGTCACACGAGTCATATGAAATGGCATCACGAGTCATATGAAGTGGCGTCTCACGAGTCATATGAAGTGGCGTCACACGAGTCATATGAAGTGGCGTCACACGAGTCATATGAAGTGGCGTCACGCGAGTCATATGAAGTAGCGTCGCGCGAGTCATATGAAGTGACGTCACACGAGTCATATGAAGTGGCGTCACACGAGTCATATGAAGTGGCGTCACACGAGTCATATGAAGTGGCGTCACACGAATTCATATGAAGTGACGTATTCAGTTAGCTGAAGCACCCAAAAAAACACACACCATGGCATCTAAGAAGATTTCGAGATTTTATTCTCATCCAAAAATCACAATGTTCCACATTTATAATTGTAATCATTTCACAAGCAAGATGTCTTTATACTGGTTTAGTAAACTCTATAGAGTATGTATACAACCAGTTTCTAAGGTGAGTTTTTTTTTACGGATGTACGAGTCCATCTTAATAGACTCAAACATTAGAGTTAAGTAGACTCGTAGCCAGTTAGGCGCCATCTATAGCTGCGTTAACAAACCAACTGGGGAAAGGTACAAATTACTTGGGTAGATTTTTTATTTGAATTTTGTCCGGGCAGCGGCCATTAAGCCTACTCTTTTCGATTTCCAACTGCCAAGGAATGTTTAACGTGCTCGACACTGAATACTGGGAGTCCGATCTAAGTACCCAGAGGTCAGGGACATTTTTACCAGAGTCCCCCACCTGAGGCGGACACCTTACCTCGAGACCACTGAGTCCCCCACCCGAGGCGGACACCTCACCTCGAGACCACTGAGTCCCCCCACCCGAGGCGGACACCTTACCTCGAGACCACTGAGTCCGCACACCCGAGGTGGACACCTTACCTCGAGACCACTGAGTCCCCCCACCCGTGGCTGACACCTTACCTCGAGACCACTGAGTACTTCAGTTTTTTCACACATAACCCTCACGTCCCTCAGCACGATTGCGCCAATTCTAAACAAATAATTACGAGGTTTATTTGTCTTCGAGTGGTCGCTAGAGCTGAGAGGTAAAGACGCAAAAATTTGAAACAATTAACGTGCAAAAAGGCGAGTGTTCGAATTCTGCAAGGTCCAAGCGTTCCATGATCTCAAGGGAGGTGAGATCAGCGACTTGTCATCTCACAGACGGACGATAAACTCGGAGGTCCCGTGTAAACGCCGTGCAGGTAATATAACCCTTGACAGTTGACAATGGAAAAGAGCAACTGTTAGATGATGTCCAGACAAACATGCAAAATTAATTAAAGTCCTGCCCAGTAACGGCCTGCATGAAAGATGGAGGGATCTGGAGGGACCTCCATCACGTAAAGACACGACAGACCACCCACCTATTTGTCTGGACGATAGATTGTAATAGATATGTTTGGATATTATTCTTGTTCTTCTCCCGCTACCAAGCCCTTATAAGGGCTTTGCAAGTAGCAGGATGTTGTCCAGATAACAGAATGTGTTGTGTCGTAGTTTACAGCGATATTTGCACCTTTCGGTCCGACACATCCGACTTCAGCAATCATTTTTTAGCAGGCTGCTGTCCCTTCTCCTTAACCAGTCTGCCCTCCCTTCTCCTTCGCCAGTCTGTCCCCCCTTCTCCTTAACCAGTCTGTCCTCCCTTCTCCTTAGCCAGTCTGCCCCCCCCCCCTTCTCCTTAGCCAGTCTGCACTCCCTTCTCCTTAGCCAGTCTGCCGCCCCCCCCCTTCTCCTTAGCCAGTCTGCCCTCCCTTCTCCTTAGCCAGTCTGTCCTCCTTCTCCTTAACCAGTCTGCCCTCCCTTCTCCTTAACCAGTCTGTCCTCCCTTCTCCTTAGCCAGTCTGCCCCCCCCCCCTTCTCCTTAGCCAGTCTGCACTCCCTTCTCCTTAGTCAGTCTGCCGCCCCCCCCTTCTCCTTAGCCAGTCTGCACTCCCTTCTCCTTAACCAGTCTGTCCTCCCTTCTCCTTAGCCAGTCTGCCCCCCCCCCTTCTCCTTAGCCAGTCTGCACTCCCTTCTCCTTCGCCAGTCTGTCCCCCCTTCTCCTTAGCCAGTCTGCACTCCCTTCTCCTTAACCAGTCTGTCCTCCCTTCTCCTTAGCCAGTCTGCCCGCCCCCCCCCCCTTCTCCTTAGCCAGTCTGCCCTCCCCTTCTCCTAAGCCAGTCTGCCCCTCCCTTCTCCTTAACCAGTCTGTCCTCCCTTCTCCTTAGCCAGTCTGCCGCCCCCCCCCCTTCTCCTTAGCCAGTCTGCCCTCCCTTCTC
This sequence comes from Ariolimax columbianus, assembly GCA_036924085.1. Taxonomy (NCBI): domain Eukaryota; kingdom Metazoa; phylum Mollusca; class Gastropoda; order Stylommatophora; family Arionidae; genus Ariolimax; species Ariolimax columbianus. The sequence continues at coordinate 44,360,656 of JAVGWX010000012.1, read as the reverse complement.
CTTAGCCAGTCTGCTCTGTTGCAGCCTGTTATCCAAGATCACCGCGTGGAGGTGTAGAAGGGTCTTGGCAGGTCTGGTTTGCTGACCCTGACGCTAGCAGTCAGCTATGGGTTGATGGCCGCTGCAGCTCATGCACTGCTCGGCATCATCTTGATTCCAAGTTTGGATACGACACTCGACATTACGATGGGTTTTTACGCTACCAAAATAAATGCGGACAGAGAGTTCAGAAATTCAGGAGTGAACGTGTTATGTATTGCACAATAGAAAAACTAGGGTGGAATAAAAACAATGCAGCGCCAGTAATAGCAAATTATTGCGCGTAGTTGACCTGATAATCAATTAATCGATTCCGGATCGCTTATTTCTTTGCTTGTTTTGTGGGATTTTTTGTGTGTTTCCTGAATTCGTATCGCTCTTGCGATTGATGTCGAAACTTTGTTTATAATTGAAATACTAATTTACACGTGACGTTATTGCTATAGCTGAAAGGTCAGGAAATTGCCTTTCAAGAAATTAACGAAAGTGCGAAAAAGGTGGGTTGTAGAGATCCACCAAGCCTGCACGAAGGTCAAAAGAAGGCGGCCCCTACATCAAGAAAATACAAAATCGGCAAAGCCTCTTTTTGTCTGCACACTCCAATGCAAGTATTTTACAAATCCCACTTCCTCCACAGCGGTAGAATAGGAGTGATTAAATGAATGGGCGGTTTCCACACGAGAGGCTTCTTCATTGTTGACTCCCCTCTTTATCTTCTTCGTTGTACCTTGTCAATCATGTTAAAAAATAAAATGAAAAAAATGTTAAAGTTGATTAAAGTTAAGTTGAATCAAAATTTAAAATTGGTATGGTCAGATACCGCACCGAGACGAGAACACAAACAAAACCTACGTTACGACCAATAAGCCTTCATCGGGGACAACAAATAACAACAATACTGAACTAACAAATCAGTATAGAAGAAAAAAATGTTCTACTTATCTGATAGTAGACCCAGTCTGTCTAAGCGACTGGTTGGGTCGGATGATTGACTGAATATGAAGGGGCGTGGTCAAATAAGGTGGCCAGGAGAGCGTAAGAAGTGAGGGGGGAATGCGCCGCATAAGCCAGTGGTGGCCAAATATGGAAGCGGCCAAATAGTGATCCAAGTGGGAGAACAAAAAGAAGGTGATATAAGGGGGGAGGGGTGAGATTAATATGGGGGGGGGGGCACAGGAAGACAAATAGATGGGGGCCGGTATGCGGTTTTCATAAAAGGTATGGAAGATATTAATGCCATGTGGTTGGAGACCACCCATGCTGGAGATAAGTATATTCTCAAGGTTAAATCGATGCAGATCACCTGAGAAGCAAGAAACTACACCAGTGACACTAACGTCAGCCTTACCCCGGTGCTCAGGACCATTGAAGTGGCTGGCAATTGGGGAACCAGTGCGGTTGCGGATATCATTGAGGTGTTGGCGGAAACGCTCACGCAGTTCCATACCAGTTTCCCTAATGTATGTCATACCACACTGGCGGCAGATGATAGAATAGATGAGGTCACGGGAATTGCATGTGAATCCCTCTTTGGGAAAGGTAATGGAGCGAGAAAGGATGACATGAGGGCAGGTAACACAGCCACTTGCATTTTCTCAATCATCCGATACCAAACCCTGAAAAAGGGTTTTGCAAGTAGCAAGATGTGCAGAGAACGAAATGCCTTGTGTTGTAGTTTACATATTGACTGCGATATCTGTACCTTTCAGTCCAGCACATCCGACTTCAGCAAGCATATTTACTACCGGGTTAGTCTTCCCTCTTCGATCTCTTATCCTTAACCAGCCTGCCCTGTCGCAGCCTATTATCCAATATCATCATGTGGAGATGTAGAAGGATCTTGTCAGCTCTGGTTAACTGGCCCTGACACTAGAAGCCAGTTTGGGGCCGCTGTAGCTCATATACTGCTAATTATCTTATTGACATCCTTCCATCTAATCGATATCTGGTCAATTTTGCTGTTAGGGTTTGGAGGGAGTTTCAGTATTCTTCTGCGTGTCATCTCTGTGGCCGGCAATATTTTTTTAAACCAATGCCACTGTAGTGTTCTTGTTTTGTTTTTTGTTGTTGTTTCTTTTGTGTTGGCCTTATTTCTCTATTCCTCAAGGTGGTGTGCGTTGCACTGTGTTTTTATTTTGGCCCAGTGTATCTCAGCATTAATTTTATGTAAGGGTCTGCTTCCTCCTGCATTTTTTAAGGGTTTGCTTCCCCTGGGGTAACGGCCGGTGCTGTGATTGGGAAGCGAACTCAGCACCTTCGGGTTGTGAGCCGTGTCCCTTAACCGCTAGCCCACGCGGTCCTCTAGTATTGCTTTAAAACCATTAATATATCATTGGTTATGGTCTTGGTCTTCCTTTACTTATTTTGCCCTACTTTTTCTTTCTTGTGCATTCCTACACTTTATCTGCATTTATTTTTCTCTAAAGGATCCTGCGTTACCTAAGGATGTGGGGGGAGGGGGGGGGAAATAAAGAGTGGGGGAGGGGGGGGGACTCGCTTGGTTTTCACAACCTCAACGCACCAGGTTCGATCCCAACCGTATCCAGTTGGGCAACTTGGTTTTTTCGCGTGAGATTGCTCCTCCGTGTGCGGAAAGTAATGGTAACCTACCGTACTGCACACCTGCCAAGAAACTTATAACAGTCAAATATGTGGCGGTTGTAAGAAGCGACGTTCTGCAAAGGGCATACTAATTACTGAGCATGCTTGTATGTGATCACAAAGTACAAAATGCCATCCCCGTCCACGCTGTTGTATTAAATCCATGCATCCGAAGAATTTCGGCACTTGATGATGATGATGGACCTTATTGGTTGACTTTGCTCTCCTCATGTTTTAGATCCGTGCAACCTCTGCCGAAGACGAATGTGTCGGACCAAAGCGTGCAATTATCGCAGTCAAGCTGTAAACTAGCGACACAACGCATTTCGTTCTCCGGACACCATCCTGCTACTTGCAAAGCCCTGTTCAGGGCTTGCTAACGGGAGATTGAGAACGAACCCAGAAGAATAACAGCAGAGCAATAGGCCGGAAAATATATTAGGTTGATACTTTTTAAACGCCTGTTTTAAACTTAATTTATTTAGATTTCCCTAACGCAAAGATATCGTCACTTTAAATGTATCTTTTATATGCATGTTGTCAGCTGCTAATTATACTGTTTTTCTTATTTCTGGCTTGAATATATTCTCTACTATTATTTTAAAGAATACATCGGATAGTAATTTTTACATTTATGATATAATATAGAATCAATAAGATTAAGCACACGAAACACATTTATTACGAAAATAAAATGACACGAATCGAGTTATTGATGACCAGCAGAACAGAAAGATTATTCTATATCCATTTGCAGAACTTCATTAAATCTGATATCTGAGAAGCATGTTTACATAGAACGACATGATGGGTTGCGAAACAAAAGCAAAACTTCAAAAAGCAAATGTAATATCATACATAAAGGCAAGTCAGTAAATATATCACAAATGGCTATTTAAAATTACATTTTATGAGAAACGAACTTGAAAATAATTTATTATTGCAGTAATAACGTTTCGTATTTTTGAAAATAAATGTAACCAACATCGACTCATTTATCCCATAGCTTTATTAGTGCTCCAAACCCTGAAGCATGGAAGTCTTTGGTCTGCTGTCTCAGCCACATTTGATCGTCTCGATCAGCCTCTTTGTCATTCGCGAAAACGTCTCCCGCCAAGATGTGATCATGCATTATGTTGTAGGCTAAACAATGCGAAGATGTTATTGCAGTTGCTACACTGTCTATCGTTACTCGTCTGTCCGCTTGAATTATCTTACCCACACACCACAGATGCTTCTGTTGCAAGCTGAACACGACGACCAGGTCGAGGGTCATTAGCAATTTGTGAGGGTCTTTGACAAAATGTATCGATTCGATTTTCACCAGAGTGGTCTGCCGGGGTCTTTGTGTATGACAATAACAAGAATAGCACCACTGTCCCCACAGAGAGCAGGTCGTAAGAGGTGATTGTGTGACATGGCATAACTCGGGACATGGTTAGGTGGTTTGTTAAGAGCAGCATAGATGGCGCCCATCAGGCTTCAGGTCTACTCTGCCCTAGTGTTTGAGTCTATTAAGATGGACTAGTACATCAGTTAACCACCCTAAAAGAAACCGATTGTAACAGACTCTGCATAGTCTTCTAAACCAGTATAAAGACGTTAAGTTAAGTTTACGCGGCAAACACGTCTCACCGTAAACAGTAAGCCTTTTCTTGTGAATAAACATTGCAGAAAATCTTTTCACCCCAAAACAAAGCCCACAACAGCCCCATCTTCTTTGATTATACACTGCGAGCACATACGCCATTTTGTTTTTGAGCAGTGCACCTGCACATGACCCCTAGCGTCTGTTTCTTAAAGTCGTCACATAATTTGAGGTTGCTGCCCTTTATTGAACCCATTAAAAACTAGCAACTACAGATTTCAGGTCAGGTGTTCCCGTACCCGATGAGGTCTTTTGGGCACACATGAAGACATCCAAACGCCATCCCTCTCTGTCAGCGGCCGCTGCCTGTGCCTCTTCTAGTCCATTCTTTTATGTTGTCCTCCTACCTCTTTTTCTTGTCAGATTTTGTTAAGCTGTGCAAGCGCTGCTATTGTCCGTGCTATTCTGGCCAACATTCTTTTTGAACCTTCATCACTGACAATTGAACCCAGATAGGGATCAAGACGCTGAGCAGCGCATGAGCTGCAGTGGTCAGCGACCCATAGCTGACTGCTAGCGTCAGGGCCAGCGAACCAGAGTTGCCAAGAACCTTCTACACCTCCACTCGGTGATCCTGGATAATAGGCTGCAGCAGGGCAGACTGACTAAGGAGAAGGGATCGGAGAGGGAATGCTAATCCGGTACTCAAAAAATGCTTGCTGAAGTCGGATGTGTTGGACCGAAATGTGCAAATATCGCAGTCGAGCTGTAAACTACAACACAACGCATTCCGTTCTCTGGACTACATTCTGCTACTTAAGCCCTTTCAGGGTTTGGTAGCGGGAGATTGAGAACGAAGAAGAACCCAGATATTTAAAACGGCTGACTACTACGTGTGCATGACCATTAGCTTTTATCCCACGGATAAAGCCCTCGACATTGTTTGTTATTATATTTTGCCTTTCCAGATTTAATCTCCATACTGTAGTCAAGAGTTGTTTCATCGAACCTTCTGACCCATTCCCGGAGTTCCGTTTCTGTGCTCGCCAACTCATGTCATCTGCAAAGCGAAGGTTGGTAATCGTTCTGTCCTCTATCTTGACAGATGCAACATGATCGCCAAATGCTTCACTCATAATTCCCTCAAGAAATATGTTGGAAAAGTGTTGGGGAGAGTGTACAACCCTGTCTCACACCAACCGATGTGCGAAACCAGTCCCCTCGCTTTCCATTCACAAGAACTGCGCTGGACGACTTGTCATGCAGACGTTCAAGAACCTGTATAATATTTCTATTATATAATAATTGTATACATCCTCATGGTTGCCGATAACGCTTTATGCCATACACTATCAAACGCCTTCTTGAAATCAACAAACACATTATACAATGTTTGTTGATGTTTAGTTATTTCACGTTTAGCAGTCTTAAATTAAAGATCTGTTCGGTAGTGCTTTTCCCTGTCTGCCTCTAGCAATGATGTTAAAGACTTCAGTAAAAAGAAAGTGGGAAAAAATAAATGTTGAAAGTTGATTAAAGTTAGGTTTATTCAAAATTTTTTAATGGTTATGGTCAGCTACTGTACCGAGACGAGAACACCAACAGAAGAAAAAAGTTCTTAAGTAAAAGGAAAGACACGCTTTCTTCTTAGTTACTCCTCTTCTACCCCTATGGCTAGTCTTTTCACTTGTACTGTTTGAAGAGCGGTAAAGATGGTGTCCTACCGGCTGTGGGTCTACATTGCTCTGGTATTTTAGTTCATTATGGATGCCACCAGGCCACGGATTTGCCTGGAATTCATACTAGTCGACGACTTACACTTGTGTTCACGGAAACGTGTTATTGTTTCTATCTTAACTGGTTAATTCGTTCTTTTTCCGTGTTTTCTTACTTCCGATAATCCTGACCTGGATATCAACTATATGAATTAGCACTACGCTTAAACCTGTGTCATATTTTAACGGTCTAGTTCACACGGGTGAACTTAAAGAGATTGATGCCCTTCGCCCTAGCTGCAGACAGAGTCAGTTTTGGTGTGATTGAAATTTAGACACAACTATAATAGATTAGAACACGGTCCTGGAGAGATGCCACTACAACTTCTTGCAGTTATAGAAAAGGCACCACAAACACCTATAGATGTCATACCCCTGCGCTGCCTTGGGGGTTCATGTTTATGGGAAAGGCTTCAGGAGTAAACCCTGAGAAAAAATCTGCATCTTGTGCTATCTCCAGTCGATAAAATCTTGCCACTGACCAAAGGTAGCTCAGGACGAGAGAATGAGGTTGACAAAAAGTGCAGTTTCTTCTTCACTTTAATTCAAATCAGAGCGTAAGTCACCCATTTCCGCAGACACATAAAGAGAAACGACTGTCCACATGGCTGACCTAATAGTGGTCTTCATCACACGTGATGGACGAACATCACACCACTATTTCCATTGAAGGGACCTATGAGTTCTCACCTGATAATCTTCACATGTATGGCCTCACTCACAGCTGGTTGAACACGTGCCAACATATACACATATGGCACGGATAACCCCGAGAGTTTTTCTCCTTTCACTATCTCAAACAGGCACATCCATTTTACCCCTAAACCTGGTCATGAGAAGCATATGGTCGAATGGCTTTGATGCCTGCCTGCTGGCAGGAAAGAAAGCTGATCAAATCCTCGGTTAGGCATATGTTGTTTTTATGTTGGGAGTGAAATACACATACATGGCCAGGACACGACAGAGTGGAGAAGCGACCTGTAGTCCTCAACTCAATCTTTAAGACCCCTGTTTTTTCTCTTCCAGAGTCTGGTATATCAGATGTATACTACTCAATTCGAGGGCTGTGGTAGAGCAGTGGTTAGTGCACTGGCAGTTGGTGCAGAATTTTTTTTTCCGATCGCAAACTGGTTAATAACCAGCCACAGAATTTGGGTAGAAGAAAAAAATCTGGAAAGTAAAGGCGGCCGGAGTGATGCTGACCACATCATTCGCAATGTACCGAGGGTCACCAAATAATATGCGAGTAACACCATATTTCCCATAGGCTGCGTGGTGTGAGACGGGATTTTTACTCTATTCAGAAGGAAAACTAATGTCTGGTCAGACAAAACATACTGAAAAGACATGTTAGTCAGTTTAGGCAAAATATACTTGCCATGACACCCCCCCCCCCCCCTTCGACTTCCTCCCTGGAAACGGGCTGTTTTCATGGCAATCTGTCTAATGAGGTAGGGATCCCCGTAGTAGTGAACAACACACAGATGAAGACAAGCAGAGCACAACCGCCTGGAGGACCTCGGTCCACCTTCATCGGCACGCTCGGGATGTGAGGACAGCTACAGCAACTTAACGTTCGGGGCCCACAACAGAGTAAACCTACTCATTATGGGTATTCAACAACAACAACAACTCTATTACTGGAAACAGATCAAGTGATGATGTTCCAACTGCGAACAAACTCTATTACTGGAAACAGATCAAGTGATGATGTTCCAACTGCGAACAAGCTCTATTTTAAAAGACAGAAAATTTACAAACCTCAGGCGAAACAATCGAATAAAACTGACTCAAAATATCATTCGGACATGAAAAAATTAGCAATTTAATCATGACTGATTCTTCTTCGTCACCAGTGCTGAAAAAGACTATTCGTTACATTGCATCGTAGTTTATAATAGTTGTCCATCGCAAGTGAAGATAATGACAGTGAGAGACATGTGTATTCAGACAAACTTTATCGCATGTAAGGCACACACGGACAGCGTTAGTAACTGGTCAGTTTTGAGTTATGTCATCCTTCAAACAGCTTCATTTTTCTGTGCCACAGTAATGGTTCACTCCTCAGTGATGCGAGTACCATGTATAATGACAATGTGCCAGGGTGAGCAGTTCAGAGCAAGCAGCCCACAGACAGCGACATCAATGGAGAAACTGTTAAACTTTTAGTGTCTTTGTATTGTAGTGAGGATGCAATATCTGTGCCTTTCAGCCCAACACATCCGGTGCCAGCACAGCGAATATTTGGGACCAGGTTTGCCGTCCCTCTTCGGCCTCTATTTTCTCAGACAGGTTGCAGGTAAACAGCCTGCTTCCATGACTACTAGTTGGAGGTGGATCTTGGGCAGCTCTGGTTCACTGACCAGTACCCGAGCAGTCAGCTATGAGTCACTCACTTCTGTCATCTCATTCCTACATCTTTGAAATATTTGAGCACACATACCACCAGACTGATTCATCACATATAACTACTCTACAGGGCATAATCAAATAAACCCGTCTGTACTGCATCACACTCACCATCAGATGCGAGCATGAAATAAGCACAGACCAATGAACAACTTTCATAATTATCATAGTGTTGCCTAGCTAGTATTACATGAGACTGCACTGGCATGTCTCCATCTTGTCTTTATAAGTAGGTTCCTATAACTGGTGGTAAGAGGTTCTACCCTGCCAGACTAGGGCAGCATCTGTGTCCTATTTCCCCAAAGGGAACGGAAGGAGAAGGCCGCTATAGCAGAGAGCTAAGGTGCCTTTTTGAAAATCAGATGAACAAGAGAAAACAGTGGATATTCGAATCCCGAAAATTTCAAACAAACCATGGTCTCAACTGAAATTAAAACACATGCGTAGTCCTATAGGAGATGGATGACAAACTCAGAGATCCCATGCGTAAAAGTATTCTTGGTAGATGAAAATTGAAAACAGCAGGCTGTTAGCAGCTGCTGTAACAAAAACATTAGGAAGTTAATTAAATTCTTACCAAAGTCGCATGCCCAAGTGTGAACTCGAGAAAAGAAACACATCTGCATCCTGTGATATCTCCAGTCATCTCATCTAACACATCGTGCCTATTGACCAAGGTAGCTTAGGACGAGACAGTTGATTATAGCGCAAATCATTTTCACTTAAATCTATTTAAAGTGCAAGTCACATTGACAGACTTTGATAATCCACTAAAATCTATTTAAAGTGCAAGTCACATTGACAGACTTTGATAATCCACTAAAATCTCGATATCCTAACACTATTGCAATCGTCGTTAGCAATGACAAACTGATTTCTCCCACTCCCTCCCCTTCAACTACTACCAAGGTCTCCTTATCAATGCATGTTAATGTCTAGGAACAATATGATGTGAGACATAAAACTATTGCCTTGCAGGGAGACTGGAGACAGCCAAGGATGGTAAACCTGACAGAACCACTGGGATATCAGGGTGAATGTAGGAGGAACATATGAGGAAGAATATAGTGACTAAATAAAAGATTTGGATGTTGAAAGACGAGTTTCAACACAGTATTCAACAGACAAGACATCCAGACAAGTCACATATAAAAATGAGAGTGATTTGTTGTTGTTTAAGGCCAACAATAAGTAAGTTTACTCTTTTGAGTGCCCTGAAAAGGGCGTTAAGTGGCTGATTAGAGACTTAGTAAAGGTCTGTCCCATAATAGTCACACTACTGTTGGGGAATAAAGTTTAATAATAGAATCTTCAGTAAAGATTTGTCCATTACTAGTTACACTACTGTTTGAGAATGAAGTTATTAGAGACTTCAGTAAAGGTTTGTCCTATAGTTGTTACACTTCTGTTGGGAAATGAAATTGTTAGAGACTTCAGTAAAGGTTTGCCCCATAGTAGTTACACTACTGTTGGGAAATGAAGTTGTTAGAGACTTCAGTAAAGGTTTGTCCCATAGTAGTTACACTACTGTTGGGAAATGAAGCTGGTCGAGACTTCAGTAAAGATTTGTTCCATAGTAGTTACACTACTGTTGGGAAATGAAGCTGTTCGAGACTTCAGTACACTAAGCCACAGCTTGTATGAGGTAGGGTGACCAGTTCCTACACTCGCTGCTTTTTTCTTCTCTAGGCATATGTCAGGCACCCAATTAAAGCTGAGTTGACTGGAACATGGTGGTTGTAGAGGTAGAGCCCTGTACCTTTGCTGTGGAAATCTGACGTACAAAAAGACAATGCTGGAAGGAAAGTTGTAGGGCAAACATGTCAGAGGTCAACAACGCAATAAGAGGGACTATAACATCAAATGATGGACAGGGAAAAGAATGGCAGATTGAACCAGGAAGGCAAGTGACAGAGGAGATCAATTGCTGATGGTCCTTTGATGTGGAGATGGCACCTGAACTGAGCTACGATATGCAGCAAACTAGATTGTCGCTGAGTTTCTGGAGGTCAGTCAAGTCTGGCTTGAACACGATCATGGACAAGCCTGGAATGGCTAAAGTTCAAATTCCACCAATAGCATCCCTCTTTTCAGGACACCAATGATATCCCTGCTTTTGAGGAACCAATCAATTCCATGCTTGTCGGCGGCCATGATTCTGTGGAAGGTGCAGAATATAAAAACAAATGTTACAAAGTGTTAATAAACTTTGACCTAGATTTGAAATATTGAATTTATGTGTTTTTTCTTCTCCTACAATTGCTCAATTTTTTTTTCAAGCTTTTATCTAACTTGATATAGAGGAACACTAAAGTCTGGTCAGACAAAATATACTGATTAGACATGTTAGTCAGGGCCAGATAAAATATACTGATCAGATGTTAGTCAGGACCAGACAAAATATACTGAACAGACATGTTAGTCAGGACCAGACAAAATATACTGATCAGACATGTTAGTCAGGACCAGACAAAATATACTGATCAGACATGTTAGTCAGGCAAAATATACTGATCAAACATGTTACTCAGGGTCAGGTAAAACATGTTGGCCAAGACCCCCACCTTGACTTCCTCGCAGTCCTCCCTGGAAACAGATTGTTTTTGTGGCAACCTGGCTAACAAGGTGAGGGATGAACATGATCCCCATAGTTGTGAGCGGCACAAAGTTGAAGCCAAGCATAGCAGAATCGCCTGGAGGACCCTGGTCCACCTTCATCAGCATGCTTGTGATGTGAGGAAAGCTACTGCAACCTACCACTTAACGTCTTTTTCAGGGCGCACAAAAGAATAAACCTACTCATTGTGGGCATTCACAAACAAAAACATCTAACTTGACATGAACAATGTCCGTTTGGGTGGACTTCTATTTCTCCTATGTTAACCAATAATCTAGAGAGCTGAAACTTTGTACGACATGTTTATCAAATTTTGTCAGATCCCATACAGGTCATTCAAAGATGTGTATCGAAACAAAAGGTGTAACATCAAAAAATGATTTTGTTTTTACTATAAACATTTCTTTTGTTTAGTATAAGATACATTGAATGTCTTGATTAGCATTGCAGTAGAGCACTTTCTTTCATGGCAGATGTACAGGGTACAACTCTCATTACAGGTACACTCCAGTAAATCCAGCTGCAAATAGGTGCATGGGTTACTGTTAGAAAAGGGAAGGCAGCAAAGTCACCCCAATAACAAGCTGTGGTCTTGTGCAATCAAGTCTCTGATGCTTCATCCCTGCCAGTAGTGTTTGCTACTGGAGTACCTTGACCTTCATCTGCATGACGCTCACTACCACATGGATCATGTAGATCCATATCTCATTAGCAACACTGCCTTGAAAATAGCCACCTTCTTCTTCTGGGTTCAGGTTTTTTGATCAGGCTAGATTTGTGGTCCCGGCGCTAGGATGAAGTCCGCAGTCGTCTCCAGATTCAGATGGCAGCCCCACAGCTTCTGCGTCACCTTGGCTCCCTTTGGCCAGGTTTGGCATCGTAGGTCTCTGTATATTGAGCAGTCCTGTAGTATGTGTTCAGGGGTCTAGACTCTGGTCCCACATAGGCAGTCACTTGTGTGTGGTATCTTGAGCCGATGTAGGTGACCCAATAGTCTGCAGTGGCCTGTTCACAGACAAAAGATGGTAGTTTGTTGGTGTCTGTGGAGCTGGCGGATTGGGTTAGGCCTGTTTCCAGGGAATGCTACATGGAAGAGAGATTGATCTTGGTCAGCATATTGTGCCTAACTGGACTAGCGTCTCAGTTCCCCGTAGCTTTTAGTACCTTTGCTAATGTCATTAAATAATGTGTCTCCCATATGCTAAATTGAAATCTGAAAATGATGACACCAAATACCATGGTTTTACACTTTTGCACCACAACAACTTCATCAAAGAACATACCCGCGCACTATAACCTCTCAGACGCAGACGTTCTGTTTCCTGCCGCAACAAGTCCACATATCCTTCTTCTTCCTTCTGTTCGACTTCAAGATTGAGGTTCAGCTGCTCCTTCAGCTGTTGCTCTTGTTCTCGCTGGGATCTAATCTGGTGAAGAGAACATCCCATATTGGATCACCTCGAAAATGCAATAGTCAAATACAAAACCACTAATAGAACATAAAAATCCCCACAAAAACATAAAAATAAAATCACTACACAAAACATAATGAAATAATCACAATACTGTCACTGCAAAAAACTGTAATTTAATCACCCCAAAAATATAACAATAAAATAACCACAAAATCGTAACAATAAAATCACCAAATAAATATGACAATAAAATAACCACAAAATCATAACAATAAAATCATCACCAAAATAAAACATAATGAAATCACCACAGAAACATGACAATAAATTCACCACAAAATTATAATAATAAAATCACCACAAAATAAACCTAACAATAAAATCATCACAAAATTATAACAATAAAATCACCACAAAATAATAACAAAATCACCACACAAAAAAACATACCAATAAAATCATCACAAAACCATAATGAAATCACCACAAAAAAGAACAATAAAATCACCAAAACCAACACATGAAAACAACAACACTATAATACAACAAACACCACAAGAAAAGAACAAAGAAGATGCAACAATAAACAATCATGCAGAGAATGACACACACATGACAACAGGCCCTTTTGAGACAAATCTATACATGACGCACATAGACAGACAAATCTACACATGACGCACATTGACAAACAAATCTGCACATGACCCACATAGACAGACAAATCTACACATGATCCACCTAGACAGACAAATTTACACATGATCCACATAAGCAGACAAATCTACACATAAGCAGACAAATCTACACATGATCCACATACAGACAAATTTACACATGACCCACATAAACAGACAAATCTACACATGGCCCACATAAACAGACAAATCTACACATGGCCCACATAAGCAGATAAATCTACACATGACCCACATAAACAGACAAATTTACACATGACCCACATAAACAGACAAATCTATACATGGCCCACATAAGCAGATAAATCTACACATGATCCACATAAGCAGACAAATCTACACATGACCCATAAAGACATACATATCTACATGTAACCCACATACACATGACCCCCATATACGTACACATCTACAAATGACAGTCATGTCTAGAGACGTTCTATTTTGACAGACAAATCCGCATATGACCTACCAGCAAGTCTGTTACAGCAAACAAAGAACTAATACAACTTAAGCATTACAGCAACTAAACCCAACAATAGCAACATCACCACCACTGTACTAACAATATCTTCACTATACCAACAACATCACCACTGTACCAACATCACCACTCACTGTACCAACAACAACATCACCACTGTACCAACATCACCACTCACTGTACCAACAACAACATCACCACTGTACCAACAACATCATCACCACCACTGTACTAACAATATCTTCACTATACCAACAACATCACCACTGTACCAACAACAACATCGCCACTGTACCAACATCACCACTCACTGTACCAACAACAACATCACCACTGTACTAACAATATCTTCACTATACCAACAACATCACCACTGTACCAACATCACCACTCACTGTACCAACAACAACATCACCACTGTACCAACATCACCACTCACTGTACCAACAACAACATCACCACTGTACCAACAACATCATCACCACCACTGTACAAACAATATCTTCACTATACCAACAACATCACCACTGTACCAACATCACCACTCACTGTACCAACAACAACATTGCCACTGTACCAACAACATCATCACCACTCACTGTACCAACAACAACATCGCCACTGTACCAACAACATCATCACTGTAACTACAAAATTCCCATTATAGCAACAACTTCACCCCTATATGAACAACAACAACACCACTATATAAACAACATCACCAATATACCAACAACATCACCACTATACCAAGAACATCGCCACTTTACCAACAACATGAGCCCTATACAAACAGCATCACCACTATACCAACAACATCACCACTGTACCAACAACAACATCACCACTATCCCAACCACAACATCACCACAATACAGCCACCACAACATCATCACCAAGCCAACATCATTACACAACAACACAGAAATCGCTACCACAACAGCCCAACTAAAGAGTACCTGCTGCTGCAGCTCTACCCTGGCGACCATCTTGTTGTGCCTCTCTTCCCCCTCCTCCCTCTGCGTCATCTGTTGAGCCACCTCCATCTCTCGCACCAGCTCCTCTCTTTCCAGCAACGACTCCTCCTGCTGTCTCTGCAGAGTTTTCAGCTTCTCAGTTATCTGCTCCTGTCGGCTCTCCAGCACCTGCAGGGCGGGGTGGGATGACGAGATAGTAAAAGATGCAGGCAGACAGTAGACGTAGGCAGATTGTAGATGGAGACAGGTAGTAAATGTAGGAAGTTAGCAGATGTAGAGATATAGTAGACATAGGCAATCTGTAGACAGAGACAGGTAGTAGACATAGGCAGTTAGTAGACATCGGTAGATAGTAGACAGAGACAGGTAGTATACATAGGTAGATAGTAGACATAGGTAGATATTAGATAGAGACAGGTAGTATACATAGGTAGATAGTAGACATAGGTAGATAGTAGACATAGGTAGATAGTAGACATAGACAGGTAGTAGATATAGGAAGTTAATAGATATAGGCAGTTAGTGGATATAGGCAGGTAGTAGATATAGGCAGGTAGTAGTTATAGGCAGGTAGTAGATATGGGCAGGTAGTAGTTATAGGCAGGTAGTAGATATGGGCAGGTAGTAGATATGGGCAGTTAACAGACAGAGACAGGTAGTAGTTATAGGCAGGTTGTAGACATGGGCAGTTAACAGACAGAAACAGGTAGGAGACAGAGACAGGTAGTAGATATAGGCAGGTAGTAGATATAGGCAAGTAGTAGATATAGGCAGGTAGTAGATATAGGCAGGTAGTAGATATAGGCAGTAGATATAGGCAGGTAGTAGATATAGGCAGTAGATATAGGCAGGTAGTAGATATAGGCAGTAGATATAGACATGTAGTAGATATAGGCAGTAGATATAGGCAGGTAGTAGATATAGGCAGTAGACAGAAACAGGTAGTAGATATATGCAGTTAGTAAACATAAGCTAGTAGTAGAGATAGGCAGTTAGTGGATGTAGGCAAGTAGTAGATGTAAGCAGACAGTTACCATATGAAGCTAGTAAACATATGCAGTTAGTGAATGTAGGTAGTCGTAGATAGTAGACATAAGCAGTTAGTAGACAGTTTATAGATGTAGGCAGTTTGTAGATGTAAGCAATAAATAATCGATGGGAGAAGGGAGAATAGATGTATGTCTGTGTGCGACAGAGAGACAAAGAGGCACTATCCAACGTCTTATAAACCTCACCTCTGCCATTAGTCGCTGCCTGGCCTCTCTCTCCCTCTCCCACTCTCCCTCCCTT
Organism: Ariolimax columbianus; assembly: GCA_036924085.1. NCBI lineage: Eukaryota > Metazoa > Mollusca > Gastropoda > Stylommatophora > Arionidae > Ariolimax > Ariolimax columbianus. The sequence continues at coordinate 44,344,763 of JAVGWX010000012.1, read as the reverse complement.
TGGTGCCAGACCCTGGCTGCTTCGTCCCTATCGGACAAAATAAACAGAGTGGCTGTAGAATGGAACGTTTCATGTCTCTGACATCAATGGTGACAAGTAGTTCTGTGTACAACCTGACAAACCCAGTCCCACACTCTCCCCCAACTCTCACAAGCCCCCTCCCCCACAGACCCAGTTTCCCCTCCCCCCACTCACAGACCCAGTTTCCCCCCCTTCCATTCTCACAGGCCCAGCCCCCCCCCCCCCCCACTCAGAGACCCAGTCTTCCCCCTGACACACCTAGTCCTCCCCAATCACGTTCACAGACCGTCTGCCCCCCACCCCCCTACCTCACAGACCCAGTTTCCCCCCACCCACTCACATACCCAGTCTCCCCCCCCCATCCATACTCACAGACCCAGCCCCCCCCCCCCCCCCCCACTCACAGACCCAGTCTCTCCACATACTCACAGACCCAGTCTTCACCCACACTCCCAGACCCAGTCCCCCCTCCCCACAATCTCATTGACTGCCACAAACTCTCCTCCTCACTCTCATAAGTCACAGACTCTCCTCCTCACTCTCATAAGTCACAGACTCTCCTCCTCACTCTCATAAGTCACAGACTCTCCTCCTCACTCTCATAAGTCACAGACTCTCCTCCTCACTCTCATAAGTCACAGACTCTCCTCCTCACTCTCATAAGTCACAAACTCTCCTCCTCACTCTCATAAGTCACAGACTCTCCTCCTCACTCTCATAAGTCACAGACTCTCCTCCTCACTCTCATAAGTCACAGACTCTCCTCCTCACTCTCATAAGTCACAGACTCTCCTCCTCACTCTCATAAGTCGCAGACTCTCCTCCTCACTCTCATAAGTCGCAGACTCTCCTCCTCACTCTCATAAGTCACAGTCTCTCCTCCTCACTCTCATAAGTCGCAGACTCTCCTCCTCACTCTCATAAGTCACAGACTCTCCTCCTCACTCTCATAAGTCGCAGACTCTCCTCCTCACTCTCATAAGTCACAGACTCTCCTCCTCACTCTCATAAGTCACAGACTCTCCTCCTCACTCTCATAAGTCACAGTCTCTCCTCCTCACTCTCATAAGTCGCAGACTCCCCTCTAAACTCCCACAGATGCACCCACCACAAACTCTCATCCACACTCTCTAGTACTCACTGATACAGCAAATCGAGTTCGGCTTCCCTGGCCTTCTCCAGCCGCAACTGGTCATCTATCACCTGTAAAAGAAAAGTGACCAATGACGGTGACAACGGTCAGATATGTCACAGCTTGTTCGAAGCTGCTTGTTCCGAGTTCAGTTTACTCTTAATGACGTTTCTTTGGTAATGGGTTACAGTGGCTCTTTTAACATACCGCGATCTACTTCTGAAAGTAGTCCGTGGTCCTCCTCATTGTAGTGTAACTCGAGGCTCCTCAGTAAGATCGCAACAATAGGGACTACAGAGTCGATCCCCACCTCATTGGCTAGACTGCTGTGACACAGACTGTTCCCAAGGTGGAGGTCTTGATTAGTTGATTCAAGACCCTGATTATTTGTTACTGCTTTTTCAAGGGTCGGAGTGACAGGTGTCAGTATAGGATTTGACAAACATCAGTCTGAAAGGAGAAGTTATACTATCAGAAGTAACACACAAACCATTTTACTCCAATCCTAGATACAACATACTGACCAGGACGCTGCGCCAGAGTCAGGTACAATATCTTACTGACCAAGACCACTATCTTTCTTCCATGTAGTGTTCTTTCAAAACAGGCTGTTTTCAAGGCAGTCTAGCTAACGAGATGTGAATCGACGTGATCCACTTAGTAGTGAGTGTCACGCAGATGAAGCCAAGCACAGTACAACCGCCTGGAAGACCACCGTCCACCTTCATCAGCACGATTGATATGCGAGGAAAGCTACAACAACCTGCAACTTAACACCCCTTTTCAGGACGCACAAAAGTGTTGTTGAATGCCCACAATGAGTAGGATTACTCTTTGGTGCGCCCTAAAAAGGACGTTAAGCGGAGGGTTGTCATAGCTTTCCTCAAATCCCGAGCGTGCTGCTGAAGGTGGACCGAGGTCCATCAGTCAGTTGTGCTATGCTTGGCTTCATCTGCGTGTCTCTCACTACTACGGGAATCACGTCAATCCTTCACTTTGTTAGCCAGGCTGCCATAGAAACATCCCGTTTCCAGGAAGGGCTACAAGAAAGCCAAGGTGAGGGTCTTGTCCAGTATATTCTACCTGACCAGACGTTAGTCTTCCTTCCCGCACAAAAGAGTAAACTTATTCATTGTGGGCATTAAACAACAACAACTCCAAACTGTGTCCTAGTGTGCCAGAATACAAAAGGCCAGCATGGCATTCCTAACACTAAACAGTATATGGAGATTCAACGAAATCAAGATTCACACCAAAGTTCAAATATTCAATGCCAAAAGACAATGCAGCTGTAAAGAGCACTGAAACATGGTGAATGACCAAGGTCATACAACAAAAATACAAAATTACAAAAATACAAAATTAGATGCGCTTAGCTTTTAGAGCAAGGTGATGTAAATGAAACTGGTTGTATACAGACTCTGCAGAGTCTTCTAAACCAGTATAAAGACGTTAAGTTAAGTTAAAGACCACAGTTGATCTTTACAAGATGCCTACGAAGGATATTGGCCATAATAAAGTAGCGGGACATGGTGAAAAATCAAGACATTGGGAAAGAAGTCAATTAACAGCCACAGGAACAACAAATTAAACAAAGAAAAAGTGGTCTGGATAGGAAATACAATATAGAAGGCACCATCCAATATAGCTAGACATGTCTTTCATGGAATCCTTTGAGGAAGAGAAAGAGAGGTAGACCAAAAATATACAAAGAAGAGAATGTGAGAAGGAACTAAGATTAAATGATTACACTTGGAGAGAGACAGAAGGAACTAAGATTAAATGATTACACTTGGAGAGAGACAAAAGGAACTAAGATTAAATGATTACACTTGGAGAGAGACAGAAGGAACTAAGATTAAAAGATTACACTTGGAGAGAGACAGAAGGAACTAAGATTAAATGATTACACTTGGAGAGAGACAGAAGGAACTAAGATTAAATGATTACACTTGGAGAGAGACAGAAGGAACTAAGATTAAATGATTACACTTGGAGAGAGACAGAAGGAACTAAGATTAAATGATTACACTTGGAGAGAGACAGAAGGAACTAAGATTAAATGATTACACTTGGAGAGAGACAGAAGGAACTAAGATTAAATGATTACACCTGGAGAGAGACAGAAGGAACTAAGATTAAATGATTACACTTGGAGAGAGACAGAAGGAACTAAGATTAAATGATTACACTTGGAGAGAGACAGAAGGAACTAAGATTAAATGATTACACCTGGAGAGAGACAGAAGGAACTAAGATTAAATGATTACACTTGGAGAGAGACAGAAGGAACTAAGATTAAATGATTACACTTGGAGAGAGACAGAAGGAACTAAGATTAAATGATTACACCTGGAGAGAGACAGAAGGAACTAAGATTAAATGATTACACTTGGAGAGAGACAGAAGGAACTAAGATTAAATGATTACACTTGGAGAGAGGCAGAAGGAACTAAGATTAAATGATTACATTTGGAGAGAGACAGAAGGAACTAAAATTAAATGATTACACTTGGAGAGAGACAGAAGGAACTAAGATTAAATGATTACACTTGGAGAATCAAAAGAGTTTTTTATTTACTTGGAATCCTGGTATCTGACCAGCCAAGTGTATGTTTACCTGTTCCCAAGAAGCCAAAAATTATCAACAATATTTCTATTTGTAATTTTACTTACTGCTGCATACATAAGTGTACATAATACATACAAAAGTGTGTCGAAGACAACAGTGAAGAACTGGACAACAATATTTAATGAAGAACATGAGTTAACGTAACAATATGCGCCTGACCTGGTCTCGGAAGATCTTTTGTTAACTCACGTCTTTTTTAAACATTGTTGTCCAGTTCTTCAATGTTATCTTCAACACACTTCTATCACCATACACTGCCTGCATTCTGCGATGAATATCAACTGGTCGACATCCTTCAGCTGTTAAAATTTGAATCACCGCTCGCTGATCAACTCTGGACGAATTCCGCATCCCACCCGCCATGTTTTCAACGGTTTACTGATGAAACTATGAATCGAAGGATAATTAAATTTTGCAAACTTGAAGGTTGGTATGTGCTGTTTACACCAGAAGTGCCGTCATCATGCACACCATACATATGTTCACTTGTTGCAGTTCGGTCTGGTTTCATTTGAACAAACCGTATATATAAGCATAAACCTTAGATCATAATATTGAGCCCAACACTTTTCCCAAGCCACCATGATGCCCTTACTTACCCGATGGGCGCACCCCTGGGAGTCACGATGCACAGTTTGAAAACCTCTGTACTGTAGCGTGGATAGGCAAAAACAACAACCACAATAAAACTCATAATCAGTGTAGCTACTACAGCATGGATGGACACAACAACCACAATAAAACTCATAATCAGTGTAGCTACTACAGCATGGATGGACACAACAACCACAATAAAACTCATAATCAGTGTAGCTACTACAGCATGGATGGACACAACAACCACAATAAAACTCATAATCCGTGTAGCTACTTCAGCATGGATAGATATAAAGGCAACAACAACCAATATAAAACTCATAATCCGTGTAGCTACTTTAGCATGGAAGGACACAACAACCACAATAAAACTCATAATCCGTGTAGCTACTTTAGCATGGAAGGACACAACAGCCACAAAAAAACTCATAATCCGTGTAGCTACTTCAGCATGGATAGACATAAAGGCAACAACAACCAATATAAAACTCATAATCCGTGTAGCTACTATAGCTTGGATGGACACAACAGCCAAAATGAAACTCATTAATCATGTAGCTACTATAGCTTGGATAGACATAAAGGCAACAACAACTACAATAAAACTCACTCATCATCATGTTCTTACCTGCTTCATCCACTGAGCATCAGCTCTGGCCTTCTCTTTGCGGGCAGACTGCAGGGCCACCTCCTCATTCTCTTTGTCAATCAGAGCTTCCAACAACTTTCTGTCTTGTTCCTGAAATAAATTTAGAAGGTAGCAGCAGCATTAATAGAAGTAGTAGTAGTAGCAGCAGTAGTAGTTGTGGTAATAGTAGTAGTAACAGCAGTAGTAGTAGCAGTAATAGTAGTAGTAGTAACAGCAGTAGTAGTTGTAGTAATAGTAGTAGTAACAGCAGTAGTAGTAGCAGTAATAGTAGTAGTAGTAGTAACAGTAGTAGTAGTAACAGCAGTAGTAGTAGCAGTAATAGTAGTAGTAGTAGTAACAGTAGTAGTAGTAACAGTAGTAGCAGTAGTAATAGTAACAGTAGTAGTAGTAGCAGTAATAGTAGTAGTAGTAGTAACAGTAGTAGTAGTAACAGCAGTAGTAGTAGCAGTAATAGTAGTAGTAGTAGTAACAGTAGTAGTAGTAACAGTAGTAGTAGTAACAGTAGTAGCAGTAGTAATAGCATCAGTAGTAGAAGTTCGTAGCAGCAGCAGTAATAGTAATAATAATAGCAGTAGCACTCGCAGTTGTAGTAGCTGCAGTAAATGTAGTAGTAATAGCAATAGCACTAGTAATTGTAGTAGTAGCTGCAGTAGTAATAGCAGCAGCAGTAGTAATGGCAGTGGTAGTTGTAGCAGTAGCACTAGTAATAATAGTAGCAGCAGCAGTAGTTATTGTAGTAGTAGCAGTAGCAGCAGCAGTACTAATAGCAGTTGCACTAGTAATAATAGTAGCAGCAGCAATAGCAGCAGCAGTAGTAACAGCAGTTTAGTAGTCACTGTCAGTCAAGACTGACTATAGGATGCTGCAACCTTGGACCATGCAACCATGTCTCCGCTCCATACGGCAACACCAACTTAACACTTGCATTGAATATTCTCATCTTGGTGTGAATCTTGATATCTCTGGATCTCTATATATTGTTTAGCGTCAGGAACGCCCCTTGTGCCTTTCCAATTCTGATCCTTACATTTGTACCTCCTGATGTGTCTATTGTGCTGCCTAAATAGGTAGAGGTATCCACTTCCTCCAACTGTTCTCCCTCCAGCATGGTTGGTTTTTTTTCTGTTAGTGTTGAGTTTAAGGAGCTTGGTTTTCTTCATGTTGACATTCAGTCCCAGTTTGGCCGATTGTTCTTTCCCCCTATCAAGTTTCTCTTGCATTTGACTATGACTGTGTGACAAAAGTACCAGATCATCTGCGTAGTTCAGGTCCTCCAATTGTGACAATAGTGTCCACTGAATACCAGTTCTTTTCCCCCTCGATTGATGTCTTCATTATCCAATCTATAGCCAACAAGAACAGGAAAGGTGAGGGCAGGCATCCCTGTCTCACCCCTGTTGTACCCCAAAACTGTCAGTCAGTACTCCTTCATATATCACTCTACTTACTGTGTCTTTGTACATAATCTGGATGAGGGTTGTGTACTTTTCTGGTATCCTATAGTGTCTCAACAGTTGCCATTGAGTACTTCGATCCACACTGTCAAACGCCTTTTCATAGTCTATAAAAATTTGCATTAAGGGATGATTTCCATTCAATGCTTTGTTCTACTATGATGCGTAGCGTAGCTATATTATCTGTGCATGATCTTCCCTGGTGAAATCCTGCCTGTTCCTCTCTGAGCTGTTTGTCTACTTCAGTTTTTAATCTTTCCAAGATGATTCTGTTGAATATCTTGCCTGGCACCGACAGCAATGTAATCCCTCTATAATTGCTGCAATCTGCCAGGTCCCCCTTTTTAATCAGATGTCCTTCTTCCCATTCTGTTGGCACTCTCTCCTCTTTCCATTCTGTTGACACTCTCTCTTCATCCCATATCTTCTTGAATAATCCTTGCAATGCATCAGTGGCCATATCTATATCTACCATTATGGCGCCTGCTGCTATTCCATCTGGTCCTGCCACTTTCCTTTTCTTGAGTTTGGATATGGTCCTTTAGATTTCTATCTTACTTGGCGGGTTGCCGTCCAAGTTCAGGGTCTCCTCTGCTGGTAGGATGTTTGGTGCTTCTTGTGGTGGAGGTCTGTTTAGACTTTCTTTGAAATACTCAACCCATCGTTTCTGTTGTTCCTTCAATGATGTCAATAACCTGCCTTCTCTATCTGTGATTGGTCTATCTGTCTGTATATATCTATTTGCCATTTTCTTTTTTAATGAGTAGAGGAAATATTAATTTCCTCTTTCTGCTGCTTCTTCTGCCCCCTGTGCCAGATTGTCAATTTATTCTCTTTTATTTTTTCTTATACATATCTTGACCTCTTTGTCTGTAACAGTATAATTCTCTGTGATTCTGTTTGGTGGCTCGGGTTTGGCAATTGTTGAGTATAGCTTTTTTTTCTTTTTCCTTTCTTCAATTTTATGTAATGTCCCTGTTCTGATCCATTCTTTGTGTTGGTTTCTCTTGAATCTCACAGTTTTTTCACACCTTATTCCACATCTCTTTAGCCTGGTCCCACATACTATTATTGTCCATTTCTTCATTCTCATATAGCTCTTGTGGCACTTGATATCTGTTATTAAGTTTTAAGCTAAATTCTGTCTTCTTCTCCTGGTGTTGCAATAAGTCTATGTTATATCTTGTTCTCCTTGCGCCCTGTAGTGGGTACTTTTTTAGTTTGAGCTGCAAAATCCTGATCAACATGTGGTGGTATGACGCTACATCTGTACCTTACTTTACTCTTACATCTTGTAGTGTACTTCTGAACACTTGACTGACACAGGTGTCAACTCAGAGGGGGTATTTTTCAAATAGGATTACATTTTTAACTTGATAGATAAGTAAGTTTGTTTGGTTTGGTTTTTTTTTCTAGCCTAATGTTGGGTACTTTTTGATCATCCCTCATATTCTTCTTTTTTGGCGCTCGTCATGTAAAGGATGCTGTGATGTTGTATCATAGTTTACAGCGAGGCTGCAATGTCTGCGCTTTTTGGCCCAAAACACCTGATTTCAGCTGGCATTTTTTTAGTCCTGGGTTTACCTTCCCCCTGCAACTCCTATCCCTTGGCCAGACTACACTGCTCTCCTTCTTCAAACAACTGATGCTATTCTTCTAGTCCGGTGAAGTTCACGAAGTACACAGTGCCTTTCAGGTCTTTGCTTTTCAAGCATGGTCACTCCTCTGGGTCAGACTGCCTCTTTTTGGTCTGTGTAAGTAGGGCAGTTCTGCAGGAAATGTTCTGGTGTTTGCTTGGGGTTCCACAATCGCACATGGCTGTGTATCTAAGGCAGATTCTGTAGGAGTCTGCAATGTTTCGTTCTGGGCCTGAAGATCTTTGTGTGCCAATCTCTGCCAAATCGTTTATTCTGTCTGCGGAGGGAGTCATTAACAAAAAGCTTTCCCTAACACATCAACTGCATGAAGGTGAGATTGACATGGCATGCATCCAAGAAACGCACCTCAACAACAACCACAAATTCTCAATCAGAGGATACCAGACCTTCCGTCTTGATAGAGAAGGTCACAAAGGAGGGGTTCTGATACTGACACGTAACTGCATACCAAGTAGCGCGGTAGCTGTCAATCACACCGGACAAGCAGAAATTGTAGGAGTCGAAATAATGACACAAGAAACGAAGATTCGCATCTTCAACTTGTATGGCCCACCAAACAAAGACCTGTCGCTCTCGAGTATGGAAATCAAGGACTCCAGCTGCCTAGTAGTTGGAGACTTCAACAGCCACTCGGAGAGATGGGGATATTCAGACAGACAACAGAGGTGATGAAGTGGAAGACTGGGAGATAGACACAAATCTCTTTCTTATTAATAGGCCGGAGGACAGCCCTAGCTTCTATTCTAGAACATGGCATACCACCTCTACTCCAGACTTGGCCTTTTCCACGGTGGATATTCACCACAAAATAAACCGCCAGGTGCTAAACCAATTGGCAGGTAGCAACCACAGGCCAATTAGGCTAGAAGTTGATATGGAAGTAGGCCTACAGGAAATAAAACCGCTCCCACGTTGGAATTATAAATGAGCCGACTGGGACAGATTTGCAATCCTGACAGATGGGCTGTGTGAAACCATCAACACACGGAATAACAATATGAAACCCAAGGTGGAAAGCAATAATGCAAGCAGCCACCAAAACCATCCCAAGAGGGGCAAGGAAAAACTACAAGCCATATTGGAATGATGAATTGCAGAAAGCGGAAGACAAAGTCTCAAATACTAGGATCATGGCAGAGGGAGAACAATCTATGGTGGCAAGTATCGCCCTCAAAGCCATCACGGTGAAATTCAAAAGAACACTAAACCAAATAACAAGAGACAGCTGGAAAAACAAAAACAGAAAGCCTCAATTTAGATAAAGAAGGGAACAAACAATGGAAGTTAGTCAGAGCCATGAATGACGAAACTCCATCAAACAAACAAATTACCATCAAGCAGGGCGACAACATGCTCACTGGAAAAAAAGCAGCAAACGCCTTTATAGAACATTATGCCAGAGAAAATCACATTGATGTCCCTACAGACAGGCATACAGACATTAGTGAAGAACAAAAGAGCCACGACAACATCAAGGAGCACATGATGGCAAAACTAACAATGAATGAAATGGAAGAGGCCATGAGAACTTTAAAGAAAAAGAAATCGCCAGAAAAAGATGGGGTAACAAATGAAATGCTGATGGGGCTGGGCCAAACAGCAAAGAGGAAGTTACTATCAGTCCTGAACCAAAGCTGGAAAAGGGGAATTGTACCGCAGGCATGGAAAGATGCTGTATTTATACCAGTACGAAAGAAAGAAAAACATAGAGCAGTTCCAAAGGGATACAGGCCTATCAGTCTACTGAGCTGTGTAGGCAAACTGATGGAGCGTATGATAAACACCAGACTGATATGGCATCTGGAAGAAAAACACATACTAATTTCACAGCAAGCAGGCTTTAGACAGCACAGTGAAGTTTGTGGGAAAATGTACAGATGGATCAGCCACTACCTCAAAAACAAAACAGCCAGAGTTCAAGTACAAGGGCAGATAAGCAAAAAGGTGACACTGGAGCAGGGAGTACCCCAAGGGGGAGTACTGTCACCCACACTCTTCCAGGTATATATAAACAACATCACAGAGAATATACCAAGAAGAGTCCACAGCTCCATGTTTGCAGACGATCTGGCTATGTGGACCTCTGAACAAAATCTCACCATAGCAAGAAATTGGATGCAGAAGGCCCTAACATCGCTGGAGGAGTGGGGGAACTCATGGCTGGTCAAAATAAATGAGGAAAAAACAACATGTACGATATTCTCGCTTTCAAACAAACCCCAGAACACCAAATAAGTCTTAACGGCAAATATCTGCGGCCAAACGATAACCCAAACTACCTGGGAGTCACATTTGATCGGCGCATGACATGGAAAAGTCAGATCGAGAGAAACCAAATGAGAGCCAGAGAAAGAATGGCAATCATAAGGAAACTTGCTGGCACAGGCTGGGGAGCAGATGAAAGTATACTAAAGAAACTGTACACTGGAAGAGTGAGACCAGTTCTCGAGTATGGCATTGCGGCATGGACAACAGCAGCAAAGGCGAACTTTGACAAAATTGGCAATCTTCAAAACCAAGCCATGAGAGTTATAACAGGAGGCATGAAGTCAACGTCAATTGTAGAACTTGAAAAGATTACAAAACTGCAATCCATGACCGACAGAAGAGACTGCAGAGCCCAGAAGCAAGCAGAGAAACTCAGAAGACTGATAGACCATCCTATGCATCAGAGACTAAATAGATTTGGAAATGGGAAACTAAAGCGGAGAAACTTTGCAGAAATAGCCAAAGCAAAGATGAACGAAGACCCTATAAACACATTAACAACACCAAAGCCCATCCCTACTGTACGCAAACCTACCTGGAAGCAGCATATATTTCCGGTGGTGGCAGAAAATATACCAGGTATTGGAAACAAGAACAGCCAGACTGAAAAAGAAAGAAGAGACATAACCCTGAGGTACATAACGAAAAACTAGAATGGACTGGACCCATGCATACACCGACGGTTCTGTAACAAACACAACACAGAATGGAGGGGCAAGGGTATTCCTGAGTCTACCAAATGGTAGAAAAATAACAGTCAGTGGCAACTGGAAAATACTCAAGCAATTTCAGAGCGGAGGCAGAGGCACTGAGGGCTGCAGCAGAAGCAATGCTGACATGAAATGAAAGCCAGATAGTCCTGTTCACAGATGCCCTGGCCGTAGTCACAGCAATAAAAAGCCAGAAAAATACTGAACTTAATGATTTCAGAGCAGTACTCTGTCAACTATGCCAGCACACCGCACCAAAAAGAGTAGTGGTACAGTGGGTTCCATCCCATTGTAACATCCAAGGCAACGAGGAGGCAGACAGACTGGTAAAAGAAGGTGCAAGACTACCACAACCAGATTCTAGTGTGACCTACGAAGAGTCCAAAAGGCTTATTAGAGCCAGATATATGGCCAAATGGGAAACAGAACATACTGGCTACACAAAAAATGATGCCTATTACCAATTGAACAGAAGAGAGCAGGTCGTGGTCTTCAGACTCCGCACAGGCCACAACAGACTGAGGTACTACCTATTCAATAAATTGAAGATAGGTTGCACTGACGAATGCAGTTGTGGTACCGGAAAAATGACCGCTGAACATCTGCTGCCATCACCAGTGGCAACACTAGACAAGCTCTATGGCAGTGTCAACAGCCTCAGGATGACCTCTGCTTTTTTCGAAAAAAAATACAGGTTGACGTCTAACAGCGTGCGAAGAAGAAGAAGTCTATTCTGTCATTTTCTGGCTTGCATTCTTTGTGCTGGTCTCTGCATTTCGTTCTTATGGGTTATTTTATGAATATCATTGCTTCTTTATAGCTCTGTGGATGGCGAGTCTGCGTGTCGCCACTTCCTGCTTTTGTAAGCTCATCTGCTATCTCATTTCCAAGGATTCCACAATGGGCAGGAATCCACTGTAGGAATATATAAGTGTTTTTGGGTCAGCAATCCGATATTGTATTTTATTTTGTGTGAGAGTTTATCTTGTATGCGACTTTGGTAGCTTGGAGTACACTCCTGGAATCTGTTAGAATTACTGTTTTCTTTGTAGTGGCTACACAAGGGCCACTACGCAGAGTCGGAATAGGGTCTTGGTCAGATATGAATCGCTGACCCTGATGCAAGCAGCCAGCTACTCAAAGCTGGCTGCTGTCAGCTCATGCACTGCTATCTTAGCCCTATCCCTCATGTAACCAGTGACATACAGGAACAACCAGTATTCATGGCCTTGACTATTTACTGGAAGAGATTGTCCACTCGTTGGAAGAGAATAACCACTCGTTGGAAGAGATTGACCACTCGTGGGAAGAGAATGACCACTCGTGGGAAGAGATTGACCACTCGTTGGAAGAGACTGACCACTTGCAGGAAGAGAATGACCACTCGTTGGAAGAGACTGACCACTTGTGGGAAGAGAATGACCACTCGTTGGAAGAGACTGACCACTTGCAGGAAGAAAATGACCACTTGTGGGAAGAGAATGACAACTTGTGGGAAGAGAATGACCACTTGCGAGACAGCTCAGAGAGCAGGTATACCGGTTCTTCAAAGACGATAACAGATTCCATATCTATGACATCTACTTACCAACTCCTGCTGAATGACTCGAGACTTGTTCATCATCTGAGCCTTGTGTTGTCGCAGAAGAGCTCGGCTGTGGAAACAATCACATTGTCAACATAGGCAAATATATGTCTCTCTCTCTCTCTCAGTCGATCCTCTTCTACCACTGTGGATGTAGAGGTCGTTTTGTATATACCTGCAATCGAGTGTGCAAACAAACTGGTGATTGGCATATTGTTTCCTTCCATGATGGAGGGGCCACCTTCTTTTTGGTCTTCATGACGGCCACTATAAAAGGTTAGAGGCAATTTTTAAAAGCTACGATTCTATACACAGTCAAAGCGGAATGCCAGACATGAGCATTGAGTAAGACCCAAAATTGAAAGTTAGCCACCTGCGAAATGTGAAACCTACGAAAGGTCACTAACAACACCAGAAGAGACAGAATCACAAATATGAGTATTCAAATTTTATTAGAAGGTTGGAACAATTCCCTGCCTACATTACATCAAGCAACATAGAATGAATTGGTTTGGCCACATTGTGAGAATGCAACCAGACCACATTGTTCATGCAACCTTCTACATGAGAACATCAGAAGGAGTGCAAGAGGTAGACCAAGGAAAAGGTGGATAGACAGTGTAAACGGAACCTGCCGTAAAATGGGAAAAAAATGCTACTCTGGCCACGAGAGAGGCGAAAGACAAATAGATACGACACTGGGCTACAGCCTGGTAGATAGTGAGATGACAAAAGAAGGAAAAAAAAAAGAACTAAAAAGACTCGAAACAAAGCCAGTAGTCAGATCAACAAGGTTTCTGATATTGTCGAACAGCTTCTCATGCAGGGAACCAGCTGATGATGGCATGGTCAAGACAAAGGGCCTCAGTGCTCTACCTGCCTGGTGTATCTCCTTAAGTTTAACCCCACCTTGAGGCATCATTTCTGTATGCGTCTTCATGGAGATGGTTGTTATGCACTGTATTATGTGTCTGGAAGCCAGTATATCCAAAAACATCCTACGCAATAAAATAGACAACACAGCGATACGATGAAGAATGGACAACACAGCGATACAATGAAGAATGGACAACACAGTGATACGATGAAGAATGGACAACACAGTGATAAGATGAAGAATGGACAACACAGCGATACGATGAAGAATGGACAACACAATGATACAATGAAGAATGGACAACACAGTGATACGATGAAGAATGGACAACACAGTGATACGATGAAGAATGGACAAGAGAGCTCAGGACAAAACATAGTTACAGCAAACAGAGAAGAATGAAAACAACACAGATGTAAAAAAAAGAATGAACAAACATAGATACCAGATCTATACAGCAGAAAGACAAGTATGGACATTAAAAAACTAGCAGACAAGGTCAAACATACCCCAGATCCTTCTTTTGATGCTCTTTTTCTTTCTGTCGTTGGTGCTCCTCTACCTGCTCCAGCTGCAACTTGTGTTTGAGCAGTTCCTCCTGCTGACGTCTCCACTCTTTGGCCTGAAGCAGAAATCACCACCAGAGGTCAAACAGATGTGCAATAGAGGTCACCATCAGAGGCCAGACAGATATGGGACAGAGGTCACCATCATAGGTCAGACAGATATGGGACAGAGGTCAGACAGATGTGCAATAGAGGTCAGCATCAGACAGATATGAGACAGAGGTCAACATCAGAGGTCAAACAGATGTGCAATAGAGGTCCCTATCAGAGGTCAGGTAGGACATGTTGGACTGAGGACATTAAAGGTCAAAGAGATCTTGGTAAGCAGGACATAAGATAAGGACATTAGAGGTGAAAGAGATTTTGAATAGATGACATAAGAGAAACTATACTCCTATGCCAGCAGTGCAGTTTTCCTCAACGGGACAACAGGTGAATGGCTTCGCTCGACAATCAGCATACGTCAGGGGTGTCTCCTCTCTCCGACACTAATCACTGTTGTTCTAGAACGTATTATGTCAGAAGCATTGGAAGAACACGTATAGACGGTCAGTATAGGTGGACGCACACTGACCGACAAGAGAACTCACGTTTGCCGATGACATTACCAGTCTGGCTGGATCAGAGTCTGAACTTGCGAACTAGTCGCAAACCTGGACAATGCTGCCCAGAAATTTGGGTTGGAAATCAGTGCAGAGAAGAGTAAGATTATGGTCAACACCCAAGAGGGTATTTTAAACCCGATTATGGTCAAAAATGAAACTATGGAAAGTGTTATGCGGATCAAATATCTGGGAGCAGAAGTGAATGCGGAGGGGTCTAGAGCAGAGATCCAGACAAGAACAGCAATGGCCATGGTCACCCTGACCAGACTGCGGATAATCTGGAAAGACAAGAACATTAACCTTAAATCGAAGCTGACTTTAATGTTTACAATGGCCACCTCGGTATACCTCTACAAGTGTGAGACTTGGACTCTGACGGCTACCCTAGAGCAAAAATTTGCAAAATTTGAAATGAGATGTTTGCAAAAAATTCTTGGCATTTCATATTTGGATCGCGTTACAAACGAGTGTTCTTGAAACTGCTAGGCCAATACAAAAACCTATTGACTGTAGTAAAAACACAAAAATTGACATGTGTAAAGATCACCGCGGCTGTCCAAAACTGTCCTGCAAAGCACTGTGCCTGGGAAGCATGGGAGAGGGAGACTGAAAATGAGATGGGAGGACACCATTAAAGAGTGGATGGGAAGGTCTATAGCTGAAACTAACATCCTGGAGAAAAATTGAGACATATGGCGTGAATTGGTTCGCCAAACTGTCACAATGACCTTCAAGGTTACGGGACTCATGATAATGATGATGACATAAGAGGTCTGATAATAGATTCAGAGAGGACATTAGATAAAGGCATCAGGACACAAGAGGTCAGATAACAGATCCAGAGAGGACATTGGAATAAGGTAGGACATAAGAAGTCAGATAACAGATTCAGAGAGGACATTAGATAAAGGCATCAGGGTCAAACATATTTGATAGAACAAATCAGATATCACACAAGGACATCAGAGGTCAGACAAGGAAATAATAGGAAAAATAACTTAACTTAATGCCTTTATACTGGTTTAGAAGACTGCAGAGTGTGTGTAGTACCAGTTTCATTTAGTTTTCCTTGTTATAAAATCTATGCACATTCAATCTATTCTTAAATGCATTTAATGTTCTTGCCTCCACTACTTCCTGTGGCAATGCATTCCAAACAATCTCCACTCTCTGACAAAAAAAAAACATTTCCTAATACCTAATTTGGACTTTTCTTTAGTTAATTTGTAGCTATGCCCTCTTGTTTTTGTAGGTGGTTGTATTTGGAAAAAAAAATTTTATAATCTATTTTATCCTTTCCTTTGGTTATTTTATAAAGCTGTATTAAGCCACTTCATATTCTTCTCTTTTCTAGATACTGTAGACCAGTTTTTCTGACTCTTTCCTCATCTGTAATCCCATTATTGGCTATGTTGCTCTTCTTTGTATCCTTTCCTGCATGTTTATATCCCCTCTACGATAAGGACTCCCCACCTGAACACAGTACTTCAATCTAGGTCTAACTATTACTTTATACAGTAGGACTGTCACTTCCTTGCTCCTATGTTTAATATTTCTTACTATCATACCTTACATTGCATTTGGTTTTTTCACAGCTACCTGGACTTGCAAACTCACTTTACCTGTATGATCTATTATAACCCCTAGGTTCCTTTCCTTTTCTATCTTTCTAATATTGTTCTCACCCGTTCTGTAATTATGCTCCATATTGGATCTACCCATGTGGATGACTGTACATTTATCTACATTAAACTCCATTTGCCAGCTTACAGACCATTCTCGAATTTGATCTACATCCGACCTCAATATATCCGCATGCCGAACTGATGAAATGAGAAGTAAACAATAGATTCTGTACAGATTAGATAAGAGGCAATCAACAGATGTTGGACTGATTATAATCAAGATCAGACAACGACATCAGAGGCTAGACAAGGATATCAGAGGTCAAATCACAAATTTTGGATGGAGGACATCATGGATCAAACAGATAGACAGATGAGATTCTTCTTCGCTTGTTCTCAATCTCCTGCTACCAAGCCTCGAAAAGGGCTTTGCAAGTAGCATGATGCAGTCCGGAAAACGGAATGCGTTGTGTGGCAGTTTACAGCCCAACTGCGATATAAGCACTTTTTGGTCCGACACATCCGACTTCAGCAGGCATTTTTTGAGTACCAGGTTAGCCTTCCCTCAGATGGCATTCGAGATCAGAGAATGACATCAAAGGTCAAAGCACAAATGGAGTACAAAGACATATCAAACATTACTCACTTCTGCCTCTCTTCTCTTGAACTCCAACATCTGCTCCCGGAGAATTTCTCTGACAGCCTTTTCCTCCTGCAGTCTCTCTTCCTCCTTTAGCTCCTCCTTCCTCATGACAGCTAACCTCTCTTCTTCCATCAGCTTGTCAAAAGCTATCTTCTCCTGCCTGGCTGACTCTAGTCTCTGACAAAAAAGTTTGTGATGGAAGCAAATTATATAAGATTCAATATCAAGAAGAAGAAAGCAAAGATGGCTGTATATCGCTTCACGTACGTACCTGTCTTGACTTATGTATGTGATTTATAAATAAACAACAGAGAATAGAGAGAGAAAGGAGTGTTGCAGCCGGACTGAACTAGTTAAACCAATGACCCTAATCAGTACTGGCCCTATGATCAGTAAAGAGATGGCCTGTGACGACACTAGATCCCTCAGCCCAAGGTAGCTTGGGACCAGAGAGTGGGGTTGACGATCAGCACATTTTTATCCGCACTATAATCCAAATACAGCGCAACAATTTACATCATCAAGACAACACGGTCCGATGAGGTCACCATCATCGCTTGCGACGGGCAACTAACCTAACTTACATGGATATATGGTTTCGTTCGTTATCAATCTCCCGCTACCAAACCCTGAAAGGGCTTAAGTAGCAGAATGTAGTCCAGAGAACGGAATGCGTTTTGTCGTAGTTTACAGGCTGACTGCGATATTTGCACCTTTCGGTCCAACACATCTGACTTCAGCAAGCGTTTTTTTAGTACCCGGTTAGCATTCCCTCTTCGATCCCTTCTTCTTATGAAGTCTGCCTGCTGCAGCCTGTTATCCAGGATCACCGCGTGGAGGTGTAGAAAGGTCTTGGCAGCTCTGGTTCTCTGGCCCTGGGTATGGGTCGCTGACCACTGCAGCTCATGCACTGCTCAGCATCTTGATCCCACATGGATATATGAGTCATGAACAATGACCACAATCCACCAACGCCAGCTACAAACCTCAGACATGAGCTACTTGAGGACTTGACCTGTTTAAAAGCTTATTGGAAGGAACAACAAGTTATATTTGGTAGTCAAGAATTGCATCACCTTCAAAATGTATGGTTTCTCCAGTCACTAGTAACAGTTAATACTTACTTGGAATTCTGATATTCAAACAAGTGGATACCTGCTGCCAGATAGCTGAAGGTTATCTGTAGCACATTTCTCTCTTATGTTGCAATTTTTATGTGGTTTACTAGGCCTCGGGTAAGGTAGATTGCTTATTATGTAGGAATTTCACTATCATTAGAATTTTGCCCGGATATCAACTAACAGTCTACTCTTATCGATTTTCAACTGCCAAGGGTTCTTCTTCTTCTTCATTGTACGCTGTTTACAGCAATATACGTTGCACTGTTTTATTTTGTTTAGCCTGTGGCTCAGTGCATCCGATTTCAACAGGCGTTTCTGTAGGGTTGCCCTCCTTAGCCTTTGGCTGTCCCCAACCTATCTGCAAGGCAGCAGTTGTTTTTGGTCAGAGTTGTCTCTCTTAGGGAAGTTGTCTTGCAGGACTAACGAGTCTTCCCCATTCGTGTCTATAGGGTTTGTCAATGATATGATATGATGGACTATGTACTAGTTTGTACTATCCCGGAAGAGAGGCAGTCCAGTGTGACTGTGTCTCAGGATCGTCACGTCCTGCCAGAAACGTAGCATATGCATGTGAGTGAGGTATCTCTTTGCTCCCTTTATTTTCTCGGCTCATCTGCAGTGATGGCACGCCTAGCATTCCCCGCCACCTGGGACGTTGTCACAATAGGGCAGAGGTGCAATGTCCGCTGGACTGCATCTCTTCTGCGTCCATTGGGATGGCTGATAGCAGACAGAGGTAAAGAGCAAGGCAGGAGTGCATTTGGCCAGGTGCATTTCTGCGGCTCGACCGGGTCGGGCTGAGACGCGAGCCCCAGGTCCCAACCATATCGTAACCTCCCATCACAGCGGTGCTGAGATTTAGGGCGGGATTCTGGCTTAGAGGCGTTCGGCCGTAGTCCCTCAGATGGTAGCTTCGCACCATTGGCTTATCAGCCAAGCATGTGGAGCAAATGTCAGCGACCTGCGATTCCTCTCGAAGGAGTGCATTTAACCAGGGGGCAAGCCTGGTAATGGCACGGAAATGTTGTTCGCCTGGTGTGCGGACATATCTCATGATCAAGGGGTTGCGTCTCAACAGTTCGCAGTGAGGTGGCTGCTCTACTGCTTACGACACCCCGACCGAGAACTAAGTCTTCTACTAGTGATTTCACACCTCATCGTCGTATGGAGTGAATATCGAGCAGCTTCCCGCCCGCTTTGATCGGCGGACGGCAAAGACATCTTTCTGCGGCTCGACCGGGTCGGGCCCCAGGTCCCAGCCCTATCGTAGCCTCCCATCGCGGTGGTGCTGAGATTTAGGGTGGGATTCCGGCTTAGAGGCGTTCGGCCGTAATCCCTCATATGGTAGCCTCGCGCCGTTGGTTTATCAGCCTAGCACGTGGACCAAATGTCTGCGACTAGCAATTCCTCTCGAGTTGCGCAGGACTACCGTAGCAACGCCCTGTCATTAGTAGGGTAAAACTGACCTGTTGCCAAGGGTTCATGTACAGCATATAACAGGTCCTCAAAGTTTCTTCCCATCAATCTCCAATACGACTAGGTGTTGGTCCCACCTCCCTTGAGAACAGGGGACACTTGTGGGATTCAAAACTCCACCGCTTCATACTTTCATTTTTTGAGAGGCAAGCGCCTTTACCTTTCAGCCATAGCAACCCACCAGTTAATCAAATCAGAAATGATGTGAGAATGGATGGTCTGGGCGGAAGACGTAAAGTTATCTTTTATCATAAATAAATCAAAGCCTGTTACTTCTCTCAGTACACAGACCACTGGCAATATCCTACCAGCATACATGCTCGTGGGCTGCTCTTTCTGCCTCTCTCCAGGTCTAATCATTTAATCTTAGTTCCTTCTGCCTCTCTCCAGGTATAATCATTTAATCTTAGTTCCTTCTGCCTCTCTCCAGGTATAATCATTTAATCTTAGTTCCTTCTGTCTCTCTCCAGGTGTAATCATTTAATCTTAGTTCCTTCTGCCTCTCTCCAGGTATAATCATTTAATCTTAGTTCCTTCTGTCTCTCTCCAGGTATAATCATTTAATCTTAGTTCCTTTTGTCTCTCTCCAGGTATAATCATTTAATCTTAGTTCCTTCTGTCTCTCTCCAGGTGTAATCATTTAATCTTAGTTCCTTCTTCCTCTCTCCAGGTATAATCATTTAATCTTAGTTCCTTCTGTCTCTCTCCACGTGTAATCATTTAATCTTAGTTCCTTCTGCCTCTCTCCAGGTATAATCATTTAATCTTAGTTCCTTCTGCCTCTCTCCAGGTATAATCATTTAATCTTAGTTCCTTCTGCCTCTCTCCTGGTATAATCATTTAATCTTAGTTCCTTCTGTCTCTCTCCAGGTGTAATCATTCAATCTTAGTTCCTTCTGTCTCTCTCCAGGTGTAATCATTTAATCTTAGTTCCTTCTGCCACTCTCCAGGTCTAATCATTTAATCTTAGTTCCTTCTGTCTCTCTCCAGGTGTAATCATTTAATCTTAGTTCCTTCTGCCTCTCTCCAGGTGTAATCATGTAATCTTAGTTCCTTCTGCCTCTCTCCAGGTCTAATCATTTAATCTTAGTTCCTTCTGTCTCTCTCCAGGTATAATCATTTAATCTTAGTTCCTTCTGTCTCTCTCCAGGTGTAATTATTTAATCTTAGTTCCTTCTGCCACTCTCCAGGTCTAATCATTTAATCTTAGTTCCTTCTGTCTCTCTCCAGGTGTAATCATTTAATCTTAGTTCCTTTTGTCTCTCTCCAGGTGTAATCATTTAATCTTAGTTCCTTCTGCCTCTCTCCAGGTCTAATCATTTAATCTTAGTTCCTTCTGCCACTCTCCAGGTCTAATCATTTAATCTTAGTTCCTTATGCCTCTCTCCAGGTGTAATCATTTAATCTTAGTTCCTTCTGCCTCTCTCCAGGTATAATCATTTAATCTTAGTTCCTTCTGCCTCTCTCCAGGTGTAATCATTTAATCTTAGTTCCTTCTGTCTCTCTCCAGGTATAATCATTTAATCTTAGTTCCTTCTGTCTCTCTCCAGGTATAATCATTTAATCTTAGTTCCTTCTGCCTCTCTCCAGGTCTAATCATTTAATCTTAGTTCCTTCTCACATTCTCTTTTTCGTGTATTTTTGAGTCTACCTCTTTCTCTCTTCATTTGAGGATTCCATGTAAGAGCATGTAAGCACTATGTTGGACGGTGCTTTCCGCAGTCCCATTTTCTTTGCTTAATTAGTTGTTTTTTTAAAGAAAATTCTCACAGAGATAGAGCTTATATTTTAGTTTGAGAAATTTGTTACCAAAAAACTTGCAAATGAAATCAGATTTTAAAACTTGATTTGTGGGTGGGGCCGAATATTCAGCACAGTGAATGATCTGATAGCAGCCAGAAACTCATAGCTGGCTGCTTGCAATTAGGGTCAGAGCTGCCAATACCCTATTTCGTCTCCAAACAATTGCCCTGGTAACAAACTGCACTAGTGCAGACAGACTTGAAGAATAGGGACCGCAATGGTAAGGCAAACGCATTACCCAAATAAGGCTGCTGAAATAAGGCTGAGCTAAATGACCCAGATATTACAGAGTTGCTGTCAACTATGACTATGCTATGACTCTTTCAGCATGAACGCCAAAGAAGATTCATGGGTTGGACTGGACAAAGATGAAGGCTTTACAAAAACATTCCAATGTAGCATATTCGTTTGACTGGTCAAATACGAATGCTTTATGAAAACATGCCGATATTGAATAGCAGTAGCTCTGTCGAGACACAAATGTATGTTTAATTCTTTCTTCGTGTTTATCTACTTCCATGGATTTGGTAGAAGTATTTACTGAAGAAGAGAACTTGTTCGAGTGAGCTTCAAATAAAAACCTTAAAAGCTGGATAGAAATTATAAAAAACTATATATATTGTAAATTGTTAATATGGTTGCTACAGATGTCAAGAGTGTCCTGCAGTGCCATCACGGTACAGACAAACAACATGGCGTCATAATTACAGTTAAAAGATGGCCACCAACCTACTGACATGCTCACATTCTGATATCTGTTTTTTTTTTAGCAGCAAAGGGGTGAAAACTATAGAAATTCATCAGCAAATGAAGGTCCAGTACGGTGACACATGCCTTTCACTCCAGCAAATATATGAGTGGATTAGGAAGTTCCAAAATGGCATGTTCTGCAACCGACTGTTCACGACCGGGCCAGGCACACCTGAGTTGTGACCCATGAGTAGATTGCAGCCGTTGACATCAGTGTAACGAAAAATTGCCGATTGACTGTGAATGAAATCATGCATCACCGTACTGGACCTTCATTTACCAATGAATTTCTATATTTCTAGATGGTAAAAATAATGATAACACAAATCGGTTCCTCTTTGGTGCATGTCAATAGGCAGCTATCTGTTAATTGCAAATATGACATCATGCTGTTCGTCTGCACCGTGATAGCACAGGCAGGACACTCTTGACATTCTTAGCAATCATATTAACAAGTTACAATACAAAGGCATGGTTTTTATAATTTCTATCCTTCTTCGTACGCAGTCAGACAGTAACCATTATTTTTTCGAAAAAAGCAGCCGTCATCCTGAGGCTGTCGACACTGCCATAGAGCTTGTCTAGTGTTGCCACTGGTGATGGCCACATTTGCTCTCTCTGATCCTCGTATGTCGGGCAGTTTTGCAGCAAATGCTCAGCGGTCATTTTGCCGGTGCCACTTATCTTCAATTTGTTGAATAGGTGGTACCTGAGTCTATTGTGGCCAGTGCGAAGTCTGAAGACGTTTTGACTCTTCGTATGTCATACTAGTTAATTTCTATCCAACTTTTAAGGTTTTCATTTGAAGCCCCCATCACATTTAACCACAGCAAACATTTTTTTCAAATTTTTGGAATTGTCAGGCTGGTGTGTCTGCGGATTTTCTTCCAACCCCAGATGGAAACCAGAAAAGTACTGTCCTCACACTAAGCAATTGAGAAGAACGCATTAGCAATACCCTAACGTAACGAGGTAGGGTTCATCGCAGTCATTCAATCAATCAAAGCCTGTCGCTCCTCTCTGTGCATGGGCCATTGACAACACTCCACCAGCATTTACGGTCCTGTGCTGCTCTTTCTGCTTCTCTCCGGGTGTAATCATTTAATCTAAGTTTTTTCTCACATTCTCTTTTATGTATTTTTGAGTCTACCTCTTTTTCTCTTCTTGTGAGGTTGCCATGTAAGAAGAGGCTGTCTGGCTATGTTGGATGGTACCTTCCGTAGCACATGTTGTATCCAGCCCCATTTTCTTCTTTTAAGTTGTTGTTGGCTCCTTTCCCGTAGGTCTTCATCCCTCACCATGTCCTGTCACTATATGCCCAATATCCTTTGTAGGCAGGCATCTGTTAATGAAAGAGTGGAGTATTTGTTGTATGACCTTGGTCGTTCCCTGTTTCCACTCCATACAGCAGCACCAACATGACACTGGCAATGAATATTCTAGCTTTTGTGTGAATCTGGATTTATCTGGATCTCCATATGTTGTTTAGTGTCAGTAAAGCAATTCTTGCCATTTAAATTCTGGTACTTACATCTGTGCCTACTGATGTATCAATTGTGCTGCCCAAATAGGTAAAGGTGTCGACTTCTTCCACCACTCTCCCTCCAGCATGATTGGTTCTTTGCAACAGTGGAGTTAAAGGTTTCTTCATGTTGATATTCAGTCTATAGACTATGCTAGTCAGGGCCAGACACAACAAACTGATAAGACTGTTAGGGCCAGACAAAATGTACTGATCAGGCTATGTTAGTCAGGGTCAGGTGAAACATACTGATCAGGCTATGTTAGTCAGGGTCAGGT
The DNA here is from genome assembly GCA_036924085.1 of Ariolimax columbianus. Taxonomy (NCBI): domain Eukaryota; kingdom Metazoa; phylum Mollusca; class Gastropoda; order Stylommatophora; family Arionidae; genus Ariolimax; species Ariolimax columbianus. The sequence continues at coordinate 44,320,791 of JAVGWX010000012.1, read as the reverse complement.
GAAACATACTGATCAGGCTATGTTAGTCAGGGTCAGGTGAAACATACTGATCAGGCTATGTTAGTCAGGGTCAGGTGAAACATACTGATCAAGACCCTACCTCACTTACAATCTGTTTTATGGCAGCTGTTTAAAAAGGTGGAGATTGACACAGTCATACCCAAAGTGGTGAGCTTACTGAGAAGCCTCACATTGCTCTACAGCCCGGAGAACCCCAGCCCACCTTGTCAAGTACACCTTAGGATGTGAGGAGAGCGACTATCATACACCTATTATGTCTTCAAGAGCACACAACCCTCGCACAAGTAGCATTAGCAAACACAACCCTCCACTTAGCGATGATAATAACTCTCCTAAACGATTTGTTCTTCCATTCTAAATTTATAAATGTGAATGCAATGAACTTTGGCATGTTGATGACTTACTTCCTCCTTTTCCGTCAGCTGATCGCCCCAACTGGCAACAACATGCTCCTGCAGCAGCCCAGACTCAGCCTTCCGTAGGTCTGGGTTGTTCTCTCGCCAATGTTGGTATAGCTTTTCCTCAGCGACCTGGATGGCAAGAGTCAGACCAGAATTAAATACATCTACAATCGGTATGATGAATCTCAGGTTACTAATACAGAGTCACAGAGTATGGCCAAAGGGACTGCAAGCTTGGCTTGCAAACCCAATGTACCAGATTCAAATCATGTTATCTCAGTTATCGAGCATGTCGTAGGTTATTTTGGTGTAACTACTTCTCCCAGTTGACTTAAGTGTAAATGAATTATCTTCGAAACCAGGGGGAAAATCTTGAGCTGTCATAAGAGCTAAAGAGTCCAATGCTCTGTTGTCGGCACTTTCTTCAATGAAAGGAACTGAGCACTCATGGAGGCAACAAGGTGCAATGAAGTTGGTTCTATGAGCAATTTCCACTCCACTCACAATGTCAGCCATCTAGTACCTCTTGGTGTAATAAGGACACAATAGAAAATGGAGGGAACTTCAAAGCAGTAAGTTGTTAACAAAATATTTTTGTTAGTGACAACGATCATGAAGATTAGTATTTTTCAGCACTCAGGAAACATATAACAAGCAATAGAAAAGATAGTGAAGTAATAATAATGTTCACCTAGGCATTTAGGGCCAGTTGCGACGATCAACCCCTACCATGTATAACTGCAGAGGTGTGTAACCTTGTAACCAAACCTCATTCAATGCAGAAGGAGAGACTGATATCTGCCGAAGCCATGTAGAATGGGGGCGATCCTTCCCACGCCTCCAGATGGCCAGCTGGAGATGTGTTGTTGCACGCAATTGATTTAAGCAATATCTGGTGAGCCGGAACTTCCTGGTCCAGTTGAACCACATGACCAAACACAGACAGGTGGCGAACCAGATTGTTCGAGGTGTAGCTGTTTCAGCTGTTCGAAGCATGTTCTGAAGTAGCATGTAGCTGTTTCAGCTCCACTCTGTTATGTCTCCTCAACATACTGAAATCGTTTTTCCTTTCAAGTGGTATTTATAGGAACAGAGATAATTCGCAGGGAGCAAGATTTGGCGAACAGGGCGGCTGGTGAACTTTTTGAATGTGGCACTTAGTGAGATACTACTGCACAAGTTGTGATGGATGCATGGGCAGGTGCGTTGTCATGATGGAGTTGTCACACACCACTCTTATGCAATGCCAGTCTTTTGGAATGAAGCGAACCTCAAATGCTGCAAAACTTGACAGCAGTCAGTAGCCATGTTGATTGTCTGGCCTGATGGAGCATATTCATGATTCACAATTCCCTAATGATTTAAAAAAAACAGTCAGTGTTGGCTAGACATTGCTGCAGATATGTCCCATATTTGTTAACGATCCTAACACTTTCATGACATCTGTAAAATGTTTATACCTCTCATATACACATATGACTCATACAATACTCCTTGCAGATTGTAACTTCACGTACGTTGCTTTTTAAGTTTCACTGAGTTTTAACAAAATCTGATGCAAATTTGTTGATCTATTTTTTTTGTAAATGACTTTACAACCAATGCGGTTTACACACATTAAGGAAAAATTCACTACTGCTAACAAATCAGATATGCAAGGCAGATGTGACTCAGGCTACATGCACATTATGTTCAGAGGTCAACTTGTGCCTAGCAACTTCCAGCTGATATATATCCCACAGGTTCTGGAATTATGACGCCTATCTGGATACTTTTTTATCATACGGCGTTGACTAGCATCATTCTCGAGTATGGCATTGCGGCATGGACAACAGCAGCAAAGGCGAACTTTGACAAAATTGGCAATCTTCAAAACCAAGCCATGAGAGTTATAACAGGAGGCATGAAGTCAACGCCAATTGTAGAACTTGAAAAGATTACAAATCTGCAATCCATGTCCGACAGAAGAGACTGCAGAGCCCAGCAGCAAGCAGAGAAACTCAGAAGACTGACAGACCATCCAATACATCAGAGACTAAACAATTTTGGAAATGGGAAACTAAAGAGGAGAAACTTTGCAGAAAAAGCCAAAGCAAAGATAAGCGAAAACCCTATGAACACATTAACAACACCAAAGCCCATCCCTACTGTACGCAAACCTACCTGGAAGCAGCACATATTTCCGGTGGTGGTAGAAAATATATCAGGTATTGGAAACAAGAACAGCCAGACTGAAAAAGAAAGAAGAGACATAACACTGAGGTACATAACGAAAAACTACCCAAGCATGGACTGGACCCATGCATACACCAACGGTTCTGTAACAAACACAACACAGAATGGAGGGGCAGGGGTATTCCTGAGCCTACCAAATGGTAGAAAAATAACACTGTCAGTGGCAACTGGAAAATTCTCAAGCAATTTCAGAGCGGAGGCAGAGGCACTGAGGGCTGCAGCAGAAGGATTGCTGACAGGCAAAAGAAATGAAAGCCAGATAGTCCTGTTTACAGATGCCCTGGACGTAGTCACAGCAATAAAAAGCCAGAAAAATACTGAACTTAATGATTTCAGAGCAGTACTCTGTCAACTATGCCAGCACACCGCACCAAAAAGAGTAGTAGTACAGTGGGTTCCATCCCATTGTAACATCCAAGGCAACGAGGAGGCAAACAGACTGGCAAAAGAAGGTATAAGACTACCACAACCAGATACTAGTATGACATACGAAGAGTCAAAACGGCTTATTAGAGCTAGATACATGACCAAATGGGAAACCGAACATACTGGCTACACAAAAATCGATGCCTATTACCAGTTGAACAGAAGAGAGCAGATCGTGGTCTTCAGACTTCGCACTGGCCACAATAGACTGAGGTACCACCTATTCAACAAATTGAAGATAGGCGGCACTGACAAATGCCCGTGTGGTACCGGGAAAATGACCGTTGAGCATTTGCTGCAAAACTGCCCGACATTCGAGGATCAGAGAGAGCAGATGTGGCCATCACCAGTGGCAACACTAGACAAGCTCTATGGCAGTGTCGACAGCCTCAGGATGACAGCTGCTTTTTTCGAAAAAATAAAGGTTGATGTCTGACTGCGTACGATGAAGAAGAAGACTCCGCACAGGCCACAACAGACTGAGGTACCACCTATTCAATAAACTGAAGATAGGTGGCAGTGACGAATGCAGTTGTGGTACCAGAAAAATGATCGCTGAACATCTGCTGCAAAACTGCCAGAAATACGAGGACCAGAGAAAGCACATGTGGCCATCACCAGTGGCAACACTAGACAAGCTCTATGGCAGTGCCGACAGCCTCCGGATGACCGCTGCTTTTTTAGAAGAAATACAGGTTGACGTCTGACAGCGTACAAAGAAGAAGACTACCATCATCATAGCTATTGCACCCATGGAGACACAAGCTCTTCTATGACAAGACACAAGAGAGAAGACTACAAACAACTATCTCTTGAGACACTAAAAGACTAAAGAACAAACCTGCTGTCTGGCTTCCTCCCTGACACTTTTCAGCCCATCAGCTCGTGACCTCATTTCTTCAAGTCTCTCCCAGTTCGGCCGAGACAATCCCTTCAATTCAGCCTGCAAGACCGCAATATTATATTAAGGAATACTTTATATAAACCTATTTTTTTGTGAACAGAGAAAACTGATCCTCTTCACCCGTAAGGGCCTGGAGTCTTCTACTATGGGGTGTATATATAGTCTTTAATTTGTTTTGTTTCTAGTTTTTCTTTAGTGGCTCTTCTACCATGGAGTGTTGAAGTCCCTTTGTGTTTTTGTGTGGTTTATAGTTTCTACATGATGGTGTAGCCAATTCCTTGTCCAACCCTTCTTAGCCTCCTCATAATATATCTCTGGTAGGTTACAGTGCTACTCTTCTTTGTTCCAATTTTAATTGAACTGAATTGTATGCATAAATATAAGTGACAAAACCAAATTATTGGTATATAATAATAATTTGTCCATCGTCGCCGATGAGGACCACCAACATCAGCACATGTCATAATGCAACCTTGCGTTTGTGTGTGCCCGTGACTGATCAAGCCAAATCGAGCCTGGAAAAGTCTATGGCACGACTGGCAAACATAACCAGCAGTTGTCTCTGAAATTTTCTCTGTTCTTGACTAATTGTACGTTTATACTGAGCTGCCTGGATATGGAGACCCTCGATGAGTTTAATGTCGTCCGTGACCGTGCTCTTCCATGTTGAGCGATTGTGAGCCATGTTCTCTCAGTCGTTAATGTCTAATGTCAGCACTTAAGGGACTCTTTCAAACTGTCCTTGAAAGGTTTTTTAGGACGTTCTTGTGATCGTTTTCCTTCACTCAGTTCGCTATACAGGAGCCTCTTTGGAAGCATTTCATCTGACATTCGGGCAAGGTGGCCAGTCCATCTTAATTGAGATTTTTGCAGAAGTGCATAAATACTTTACATATTGGCTCTGGACAGCACTTCAGTATCTGTGATATGGTCCTGCAAGCATATATGCAGTACGCGTCTCAGACAGTTTATGTGAAAATGATTTAGCCTCCTGGCATCACCAGCGTAGACAGTCCAGCTCTCACACGTGTAGAACAGGGTGGGGACAATGGTGGCATGGTAGACCTTCAGCTTAGTCATTATGCTGATTCATCTACACTCCCATACTGTTGAGCGCATTCGACCAAAAGTTGAGCTGGCCTTTGCTATTCTATTAGCCAGCTCATCAGCAATAGTTACTGATCTCAACAGGTGCTTCCGAGGTAGACAAATTTTTCAACCGCTTGTAATTTCTGTCCCTTCTCTGTAACCACTGGCTGTTTATACGATGTGCCTGGTGCCGGCTGATACATGACCTAAGTTTTCTTTGTGCTAATTATCAAGCCATTGTTGTCATAAGCAGAAGAGAACTGGTCCATACCCTCCTGCATTTTTCGGTCTGAGCTACTGTTCAGAGCAGTCATCCGCAAACAAGAATTTGCATATCGTGTCGTGCATCACCTTCAGTCTGCGTAGATTGAATAGACCACCATCCATGCGGTACTTTATTGGTATGCCATACTTGGTATTCTTGAAGGCGTCCGCCTACATAGCTAAAAATATTGGTATATAATGACAGCAATAAGAATGTGGTATTGGCACAACTGATTTGCTGAACCTGACGCAAGCAGCATTGTGAATGGGTGCTCTCAGTTCATTCACTGTCTTTGGCCTCAGTCCTAATATAATCTTCTTCTTCTTCATCATTCATTCTCAAACTCCCGCTACCAAGCCTAGAAAAGGGCGTTGCAAATAGCAGGATGTAGTTGGGAGAATAGAATGTGTTGTGTCGTAGTTTACAGCTTGACTGTGATATTTGCACCTTTTGGTCCAATGCATCCGACTTCAGCAAAGCATTTGTGGGTATTTTGAAAGCTGTCCCTCTTCAATCCCTTCTTCTTAGCCAGTTTGTCATGTTGCAGTCTGTTATGCAGGATCACCACGTGGAGGTGGAGAAGGGTCTTGGCAGCTCTGAGTCGCTAGCAATGACGTTAGCAGTCAGCTTTCGGTTGCTGACAGCTACAGCTCATGCACTGCTCAGCATCTTGGTTACTATAATCCCTTGATCCTAATATAACCAGAAACACTATGTTTGAGGTTGAAAGTGGCATACCTTCACCAAAAAATAAAGGCCAATTTGTAACAAAGAAAAATAAAAGACAACTCAAAGAAAAATGTACTACCAACTAGACAGAGAATAACAATTAAACCAACCTCAAATGTTGTATTCTCATGTGAAAGAAGGCTTGCGAGTTTGTCTCTGCGTCTTTTCAAACTAAGGGCTTTTGCATCCTTCTCCAGAGAAGCCTGGTAGGCATCCATGCTGAAAGTGAGTGTAAGAAACACTAATTAATTCTGGATGGTTAATAAAGTTAAAATTTGCTGGTTAAATAAGCCAAAATACGTCTGGAAAATCACACAAACCAAAACATATCCTGATGATAAAATAAGCTAAAATCGAAAGAATAGAACGCGTGATGGTCCCACGGCCAACTCCCCCCACGCATTTCCAAAGTGCAGAAGAGTCTGCATGCTCCAAATATATCTAGTTGGCCAAATAATTCAATATCATCCGTATCAGTCCCGTAACCTGAAAGGTCATTGGGGCACCAATATTGCAGATTGTTGGATCAGTTCCCACCACTCCACTCGTTTTATGCTAGGATATCAAATCTTTCGCCTGGACGAGTTAATCTCAGTGGAATGATTGTTATTGTTGTGTATTGAGACAGCTGACGAAATTTCAGATTTTTCTCAATGCTTACTGCAATATCGGTGTGTCTTGGGCCGTTTTACAACTGGAGGAGTCCATCCCTTTCCAGGCAACGTGCCTCTCTACATTGTGAAGTTTTCTATGATCTCCCTGTCTACTCAAGCATGGCGTCACAGGTTCACTTTGAAGGATAATGCCTTTCTGTATTCTTTTTCCGGCCTCGTTTTCATCTTGGCCGTTCACTTTTAATCGCTCTTGTGTATTCTGTGTTCGACTTTATCCTATAATATGTCGATTGAAATACATCTCGCCGATTTGACGGGCACAGGTAACACCGCAATTGTAGACCCAAAGATCACAGAAAAACACACATGATTCAGAAGCGAATCAGATCAGCAGCCATGTTGGCGCTGGACCCGGAGGAACAAAATAAGCCACAATATATTCTAGATTATTAAATAAGTCAAAATATTTATGGATGGTCAATTAAGTCAAAATACGGGTCCAAAAAAGAAATATATATGAATGACCAAATAAGCCAAAGCATGCACAGTTGGTCAAATAAGCCAAAATATGTTCAAATAAGTCAACTGTGTATGAATGGCCAAAAGCTTAACTGTCAACATTTGCATTAAGATTTACATGTAAAAAATAAAGTAATACTTATGGTCAGCAAATAAACTTTGACAAAGGAAATCAACACCATCAGTATCACCTGTTCTGACTAGTCTCAATGGATGACCAAGAATTCTGTTTCGCCGCCCACACATCCGAGTTCTTGAAGTAATTTGCTGTTTTTGACCACTTGCTACGAAAGTCATGCTCCTGCTGCCTCTGACGAGAAATTGCATGTTCGTAAACGTTCTTACGAGATGACCAGTAGCCTGTCATTGTCGGCAAGGCCATCTTGTGTATGCGTGTAAATTTCCCAAGGTAACAATTATTGTTTTATTGTATCGTTCAATATTTTCTTTTTTCCTGTGAACAGAGAAGTGTTGGAAAAAGTGAGGATAGAAATAAATGATGTTAGTCGTTTCCTAGTTATGTTTACTAAATTGTCTATAATAACATTCAATGTATGGTATATAATACAAGATATTGATTGATTGACATCCTGTCGTCTCGAGAGACAATGGAATTCACGCTAGAGAGGGGACAGTCAGTTGTTTCCCTTGCTTTCGCTACACACGTTTGGAGTTTGCATCTTGTATTCCCCTGCCTGCAGACCAACACACAAAGCCTGCCTCCAGCCAGGTCTGTCTTTGGCAAGTTCCATATCCAAATCATTCAGGTCATTTTTGCAAACATCTTTGTAGCGGAGGAAGAGTCTACCTTTTTTACGTTTGCCCGAGGTAAGCTCTCGATATAGGACATCTTTTGGTATTCGCCAATCCTCCATTCTGCACACGTAACCAAGCCACCGCAAGCGGCGCTGGATCATAACGAAGCTGAAATCTTTGCATGGTCAAACATTTCATTGTTAGTCACTCTGTCGCTGCATGAAATGCATTCAGAGTTCATGTTTCGTTGCCATAGATCAGGGTACTAATCACACAGGATCTGTACACAGTATTCTTTGTGGAGATCGTCAGCATGTTGTTATTGCAGACTCTCTGTGAGAGCCTGACATGTGCTGATGAGGCTATTCCTAATCGCTTCTGCAGCTCTGCATCTAGTGAAAGGTTGTCAGTGATGATAGATTCGAAGTAGTTAAAGCGATTTACTACCTCCAGATTTTTATCATTTAAGACAATGTCTGGAGAATCTGCACCCTGAAACATCACTTTGTCTATTGAACACTGATGGTCAGTTCACACAGATCACAAGATTTTGTCAACTTATTAATGAGGATCTGTAATTCGGCTTCAGTGTGGGCGACCATAGTAGTATCATCTGCATATACCGAATGACAGTCTCCCTTCTCTTACTTGTTGCTCGCAGTCTAGTTAGATTGAATAATCTTCCATCTGACCTAGTATGCAGAAAGATCCCCACTGTGGCAGCTCTAAAGGCGTGTTTAAGCACGATGGCTAAGAAAATGCAGAATAGAGTCGGAGACAGGACACAACCTTGTTTAACTCCGCTGTTAATATCAAAGGCCTCAGATTTCTGACCATAATGCAGCATATACAATATATATAATACAATAATACACCACCAGGGTGATCCTATCTCACCGAACCTCTTCTCCACGTGTTTAGAATCAGTCATTAGCTTATGCAACTGGGACACCTCAAACATCTTAGATTTGCTGATGACATAGCGCTCATTACAGAGTCAGTAGCAGAAGCCAACCATATGAGGCAGCTACTCAATGGAGAGGGCAAGAAAGCGGGACTGAAGATGAATGTCTCGAAGACCAAAGTGTTGCGCAATCGCTTCGTCACTTGTGATCTAGTCCTTCTTGGCGATGTACGATTAGAGGATGTCAATGAGTACATCTATCTTTGGTGCTTCTCAATATGGAGAATAACCTGAACTGAAAAGACGTCGCCATGCTGGTTAGGCAGCCTTCCCGTTTATTAACATGGTCCTGGACGGATGCCAGGACCGGGATCTACGAGCCTCCCTTTTCAATTCCACTATACCAGCAGCGATGTGCTACGGTGCTGACACATGGACATTAACAATATCACTAGAAGACAAATTGAGAGTGACCCAGACTTCCCTTGTGAATCACTCTCCGGAAACAACGTATGCAAGGTCTCCACAATTCTGACATAAGACAATTGTCCCTGGTGAAGGATGTTGTAATCCATGCAGACAAGGCAAAACATAGATGGACAGGTCTCGTGTTAAGATGAAACTGTGGTCAATAGAGCACCACGACAGCAGTCTGTTATCCCTGAGGTAAGAAGAGACTGCGGGGAAGACCTCCAATGCGTTGGTCTGACTCCCTTACTGTACGCTGCAAGATCGGAGATGCCTATAAAGGAGCACTTACCATGCACTGGACTTATGTGGCCCAAGACAGGGTCCACTGGAGACGAAGTTGGGACCCGCAGCTGTGCTGAGGAACGGGTCATCAAGATAAAACAATTCATGGATACAATACAGAGCCAATGGCCACCCACGCAAAAGATGGGCATCATAAACAACAGAAACAGTAAAGCTCCCCATGTATGGAGCACATATGATATTAGTACCTGGTCAAGAAACCTCTTCATAACCTGACGCTGAAAGGCAGAAGCAGGACAATAGCGAAAAAGGAAAGAAGTCTACATTCAATGATTCATTTTGAAGAACGAGGAAGAAGGATTCATTCTCTCGGTATCATCATCCGGTGCCCTACCGGTCCGGTTGTCGATCGTGGACCTTCATCCGCGTCTATCCCGTGTGTCGTTTACTAACTCTATTGTTGATTCTCGCCCGTGCTATCCTCTCAGTGTTAACTCAATCAACAATGACTGTTACTGTTACAAATTCTCTCGGCAACATTAATTTTACACTCAGTGTGATACTGGTGTCAGTGGCACTAGTGTGTGATAGTCACAGTGTGAGTGTGGTGATGAGTGTGGCACTCAACTGTGACTGTGGTGAAGTGTCAGTGCGAGAGATAGTTTAATCTTTCTTCTGTAACAAAGACACACAGAAACTGACAGTGGAACACATATGAATCTAAAAGTATGGGTTGTAATAATAGCAGTTATAAAATATTATTTTTTTTCTATGGCCCAAAATAATAAACCAACAGTTTAGTAAGGTTGAAATAGAATGTGAACAGACCTGTTCAAAATGGTTTCCAGAGACAACAAAACATGTTACGCATGCGTAAAAGGCAGTGTAAAATATGAACGAAATTTCAAGTTTAAGGACAGATACTGTTCAATTTATTTATAAATTTACATAAATAAATATTCAATCGGTATAAATAAAGTAAAATTTGTGCAGTAAATTTTCTTAAATATATTCATTACAACTTATAGAATTTAGTATTTAAGAGAATTATTAATTTTATATGCTTCGTTAATAAATAAATTATTTCTAATCTTTCAAAAAGTGTTGTGCTGGACGAAAATGTCTGCTATATGTTCTTGTCTGGATACCAAGTGAGAAATGTTTTTGTTTATTTGTTGAGCTGTCTCTTTAATGTTGTTTGTTTGTTGCACTTTATTGATTGCCTGGTTGAAAGGAATATGACCACTGAAACGTACCAGTATGTTGTTAAAGGCTACTAAAGAGACTCGTGCAATGGGCTAGCAACTGTGGCTGTTGCAACGCACTGCACTTACTGCAGTGCAACGTAATTATGTTATTGTTAACCATCTTCTAAACAATTTATATTGATTGAATCATTGTAGCCTTGACCAGCTGTGTGTACAATGGTGGAGCTATATGCTTTACACGGATTGAAAATGTTAATCATCTTCTAAACAATTTATTGATTGAATCATTGTAGCCTTGACCAGCTGTGTGTACAATGGTGGAGCTATATGCTTTACAGTTACACGGATCGAAAAGGTTAATCATCTTCTAAACAATTTATCGATTGAATCATTGTAGCCTTGACCAGCTGTGTGTACAAGGGTGGAGCTATATGCTTTACAGTTACACGGATTGAAAATGTTAATCATCTTCTAAACAATTTATTGATTGAATCATTGTAGCCTTGGCCAGCTGTGTGTACATAACAATGGTGGAGCTATATACTAAATGCTTCACACGGATCGAAAAGGTGAACCATCACGTTAGGGTTAAGTTTCAAGATTACTTGTCTGTTCGTGGCACAGTCTGAAGTATTGGGTTTTTTAAGACTAAGATATGGAGGCAACATTTGTTGGTTCTTGCTTGGTGATAAAGAAATTAGTTGTAAAAACAGATTGTTAATCAAAGTGTTAGTATGATTATGATAGTTCATAATGTTTGATCTGCCATCACTATCAGATTCCCCTTCTCCCAAAATATACTCATTAACATTCACTAAATATTCCTCTGAGGATGAGGCTGGCCATTTTATTCAAGATACTTAAAGCACCATTTTATACATTTATCTTCAACTTTTGCAAGAATACAAATATTGAAACTTTAAATTATTAAACGTAAGATTTTCTATGTCTGGTATAGACTGTTGATAACAATATTATTATTATGATTGAGGGTGAGAGAGTCAGATCTTATGTTGATAGTTGATTACTTAGGGTCTACTTAGCTCTTGGGTTTGAGTCTATTAAGATGGACTCGCACAGCGGTTAATTCACTTTCCAAGAAACTGGTTGTATACAGACTCTGAAGTCTTCTAAACCAGTATAAAGACATTAAGTTAAGTTAGGTCTAGATCCATCCAGAAAATACAAAAATTGTAGAATTAAATGTGGCCGGCCCGATGACTCTATAAAACTGAGAGGAATACCATTGAATGAGGGAGAGAGCTTTGCTACCAGAGTTACCAGGTAGTCATCTTTACAGATTCACAATCTGCTCTGCAAACTTCCACACCTGAGGAATGAATTAAGCAAGGTGACTGTCAGAAAGCAAACCATACTCAGGTCGCGGGCTCAAATCACGGTGAAGACAGTGTTTTTATCACATGAACTTTCTGGTGTTTCTCCGAATATCTGGGTTGTAGAGATCAGACGTCTGTATGCAGTGTCACGCACTTTACAAATCCCTCAGAAGTTGGAAATCAAAAAGAGTAGGCTTAATGGCCACTGCCCCTGCAAAATTCTAAATTATTTTTTTAATCTACTCAATCTTTTACAGGATCCTGGCCGGTGCTGCGAAGTTTGTGCATTGTGCTGAGATTCTCCCAAAAAATATGGAGAAGAATATATCACTTATGGGTTAATGATGCTGATTCTTAATGATGTCCAATGATGTTGATTCTTAATGATGTGCATTGATGCTGATTTTTAATGATGTGCAATGATGTTGATTCTTAATGATGTCCAATGATGTTGATTCTTAATGATGTCCAATGAATGTTGATTCTTAATGATGTCCAATGATGTTGATTCTTAATGATGTCCAATGATGTTGATTCTTAATGATGTCCAATGAATGTTGATTCTTAATGACGTGCAATGATGTTGATTCTTCAACTAAACTCAACTTTGAGAAAAGCGGAACCTTTCAAGCTGTCAGTCCAACCACAGAAACTACCAAATGGTAACTATCACAACCTTGATTGGTAGGGACAAATCACCATTCTTTACTCCAAAACAGTGTACAATAGACTGTGCATAAAACACATGTACAAGCATATGTCTGCTTCATCATTGTACACATATGGACTGGACGAACAGACTGCTAAGCAAATATTACAGTGTAAAAAACATAAATAGGTATGGTCAAATACAGCGCTAAGACGAAACCACAAATGAAACATACGTTACAACCAATAGACATTCATCAGGGACAAAGAACAACAAAAAGGAACTAGCGAATCATAGAGAATGGTAAGCATACATAAATAGAAGACCTGAATGCATACAAGAGTAAAAAAAAATGTACTTAGCTAGATAACTAGAATTTGTCAAATGGCTAATTCCATGTCAGAGGCCAAGTACCAATGCATATACGAGGCGTGTTCAAATTAAACCAGACCAAACTGCAACAAGTGAACATACATACGATGCGCATGATGACGTCAATTCTGGTGTAAACAACACATACCAGCCACATATGGATCGTGTTACATGGAAGGGCAGGAGATTAAGCATGGAATACAGACAAAGGCGAGAAGACGCAACACCATGTAATTCTGCAAATGGTTCTGACTTTCCTTGCACACACTGTGGAACACACTTCTTTGCTCGGATTGTTCTTACGAGTCACATTCGTTATCATCATGGACTGTAGATACATCCCCTTTTTTTCAAAGCACAATTACTATCGTCTGACAAGACGGAAAGAGCCAATGATGAGATTATCAGAATTGTAACCCCATCATAAAACAAGAGCCTACTCTAGTTTTGTCTGTGCCCACAGCCTGAAAGTTGACATCCCTGGGAATATGTACAGTGATTATTAGTAACACAGTCTTACTCAATGAGATGGCATGTGAGAGGTTCTTAGTACAACTTGGTTCTCCCAGGCAAAGGACAGATATGTATTTAGACATCATTTGGCTACCTGGCATCAAACATCCAATGTTTAATTGAATACCAGGATTACAAGTTACAGTGTTACAATCTTCACATGCTTTATTTGACTTCTTCCTTCTTTCCCAAGCAAAGGATGGATATGTATTTAGACGTCATTTGGCTATTTGGCATCAGATATCCAATGTCTGATTGAATACCAGGATTACAAGTTACAGTGTTACAATCTTCACATGCTTTATTTGACTTCTTCCTTCTTTTTGTGCTGCCAAGTGTTGTCTGGAAATGCAGTGTCCCTTCTTGTGTGGGTTGTTGCTGTGGCCACCATCAGACCATGTTGCCCCAGGAAAGCACCAATGCTTGGGCATACCTTTACCAAGTAGCCAGGTTGTCTTCTATCATTTTCAGCTTGCGATGTTGACTGTGTTCTGGCAAGGTGGCGAACTGTTTTAGCTTCTGTTTCTCCGTGTTGTTGATGCATGATGTTGTACCCATCCATTTCCTGAAGTTCTAGTGTCTCATTATTGCCTGCATTGCATACTTGTGTAAAAGACAATTAAGTCAAATTCTGAGATGTTCTTAGCACAATCTTGTGTCTGAGGACAAATTCTCATTGTTGATGACAACACTCTGAGAGCTCAGGGTGATAATAACAACTTTCTGTATATCTCCAATAATGGTTTTCAAAATTAAATTTTGTTTTTAAATGGCGGGTATTGATATATATGAGGGGATACTGAGAATCATATTGTGTGTGTATATATATATATATGCACACACAAGTATTCTAATAACTAAGCTCTTACTTACTTGAATCTGTGCCTATCCTTCACCTTGGAGTATTAGTTCAGTCCAAAGGCGTGGTGCAGGTCATCTCTCCTTCATGTAGGAGGGCGGCCGCATGGGCAGTATGGTCACCAGAAAGACGCCTTCCTCTTCCATCTATCGTCACTCATGAAAACTACATGACCGGCCGATCTGTACTTTAGTATTGATGTAGAGTCAACGACATCCCGGAACTCTGTTTTGTCGCAGATGTCGGTGTTTCAGACATGGTCTCTAAGGGAGATATTTAGAACTCTAGGGTCCATTGCTCTTTCGGAAATTCTGAGCTTTTTATTATCTGATTTGCTCAGACTCTAAACCTCACACCAAATACCATTGCTGGAATAACCATGCTATTGAAGGTGTGAGCCCTGGCCTTGATATCCGTCATCTGCTGGCGTATCAGTTTAATGAAACTGAAGCAGACCCAACCTGCTGCTCTCCTGTGTGAGATCTCCTTAAGTTCTTGTTTATTTAAATTTGTAATTTATCAGTTCTCATAACTTTGAGTTGAAAGTCACTGTTATTACTAAAGCTGGCTTGTATCTCAGTGGTTTGAGCACTGGTCCCTCAATCATCTGGGCACGGGTTCAAAACACCAGTAAGGCGTAGATTTTTTTTCTATCAGAAGTAAAACAGCAATTTAGCTTCTACACTGTACTGTGATTGCAGGAGAAAGTGGCTTTTATTCCTCAGCCATAAAAATCCTCCTGGTGGTCATCAACAATGGGAATAAACATCGTAATTAAAGTTTTTCTTTAAAAAAAAATTATTCTTGCCCTGGTATTGTTAATAATGTTGTACAAGTAGCTAGTGTTGTATCGCATGTTATAATATGGACTATGGTCGTATTGCATGTTGTGATACCACTGATGTTATCATTTGTATCATCCTAACTCTCACAGCTGCTTCCATTCATTAAGAACAGTGCAACACATACTGCTTGCATGGCCATGATGCACCACATAAGAAAAATCTATTATGCGCCCAACAATCACTAATATTTTATACAGCTGCACCCATTTACTGCACAATACAAATCACTCAACATGTTTCCGACTGCGGAAGATCCGCCAGATTGGCAGACCTAGTTTTGCAACAAGTGCAGTTAGTGGTATGGTGTTTACTGTGCTAATCATTTTATTGTAATCACTGTTATATTGCATGTTTGACTCTCATTCCTTGCTTTGGGAGATTCAGAAAGGATAACGTTGATAGCAGATATAGAGATCTCAAACCTTCAGGGGAATAGATAGATCTACTGTCCTGGTCATGCTGGGGTTTGGGGCAGTGAGAGGGCTGATAGATATAAAGGTCTCAAATAATTATGTTCGTGCAGATGTCAAAGGCCTGTTGCGCTGATCGATCACTACCTGAAATCCCTACAGACTCCCCAGGTGGAGCCAACTAGTCCACTGCCTTGAGATGAGGGCGTGCGAGGAGTGTATTAAACCAATGTTTGTGTCAGGCTTTCCGTGTCTGTCCATGTCAAACTCCCAGTTTTTCTGTCCCGCCACCGAGGCTTCTGATTTTGTCCACATTTTGGTCAGCGTGACACTTGCTATGCTGTGAATACAAGGTTGGGAAAGGTATCGTGTAACCTCCGGTGGGGGGAGGGGCAGGCAGAAGAAGTCAATTTCAGTATGAGCAGAAAAGGTCCTTGAGTAGTGGTAACCTGGACTGAATTCTGGTGTGCAGTTAAGCGGAACGTTGAACTCCATCCTGGACTGGTTTCCCACGGCTTAAGCCAGGCATGAAATGCAGCATAACAAACAGGATAACCGATCGAAAGCACATCAATTCCACAGAATACAGTTCCTGATACCACCTGGTGAAGGAATTGGGAAATATAATCTGAACAGGAACCACCAAACGTCAGAAAACGACACAAACACTGGAGCGAGTCGAGAGCACAACCGTTAAGGCGCAGCCATCTTACTTCATTCAAACTTTCAGTGGAATGGATGGATCTACTGTCCTGGTCGTGCTGGGGTTCATGGCAATGTAAGAGCTGTTGTCGCCTCTTTGAAAGCACCCATAGTGAGGGACATTGGTAAATTATATACTGGACGTAATGCAATCCCTCAATGACCGTCTGTTATTGGTAACACTGCAATAAAAGAATCAGCAATTTACAGACTGTAGAAATTTAGTATCAGATGTGGGTCCATTTGAGGCGATGAAGCAGGAGTGTACAACCAGCGAGCTACAGGGACCATCAGTATTTATACCCTAGTGGCAGAGCACTTACTTTTCACAGCAAAGGAACAGGTTTAAATTTTTTGTTTCAACACGCTCCAGTTAACCAAACTGTAAGTGGATACCTGGCTTATTGTTAGGGAACAAAAGACATTGAGGAAGGTATTTTGCCACCAGACCTTATAAACAAGCTGTGATCTCGTACAGTGAAGTCTCTAACACTTTATCCCTTACAGCAGTATCTATTATGAGACTACCTTTACCTTTTGCCTTTCACATGCGCAACTAGCAGCGTATCCTGGTCATCCGATGGAATGACTACATCCGCAACATTGAGTTCTCTGCTTACACAGGTCTCCATCCAATCTCAGAAACACTTGACCAAATTCGGGATTCTTTGTTCGGTCATGTTCTACGTCTGGACCAGGAAACCCTGGCCCACAAGATACTACTCAAGTCGTTCCCCGGCCGGCTGGAGGCGTAGAAGAGGCTGTCCTCACACAGTATAGCTTCAGCAGATATCAACCTCCTCCTCCGCCCTAGACGAGGCCTGGAACCACACCACAGCAATGGGTCATGGGTGTGGCCGACCAACGCAACAGACCTCAGAAGCCTAAGCGAACATTATTATTATTACTCTTTTCATCTGGTCTCAACTAACTTCATCAGGAATGTGAGAGCAGAAAATTAAAAGGAACTAGTTGGCATGTTGTCTCTCTATCACAAACTTGGCTTCAATATGTTCTTAAAGATCCACTTTATCCATTCCCACTTGGATTTCTTCCCTGATAACTGTGATATGGTTAGTGATGAGCACGTTAAATATTTTCACCAGAACATTGATCTGATGGAGAAATGATACCAAGGAAACCAGCCAACTTTACTGTCGGCTGACTACTGTTCCCACCAACCAAACAACTAGAAGAAACAATCTACATCTCCAGCAATGGATGGGCATCGATGTGATCGCAAGAGTGTTGGATGCAGAATTGTTTCATCCCAATCCCAAAGATACTGTCTACAATTTGAACAGAAGAGACCGGAGTACAATTTTCAGGTTGGGAACAAGACATATGCCATTGAACAAATGCCTACATAGAGTAAACAAGACATGTGCCATTGAACAAACACAGACACAGAGTGAACAAGACATGTGCCATTGAACAAACACCTACACAGAGTAAACACTAACCGTACACCATACTGCAGGCATTGATATGAACAAGAGGAAACAGTGCAATGCCATCTTCTGGATTGTCCATCGTCTGAATTGGAGAAGCAACTACTATCACCATAACCCTGAATGGAGCCAAAACAACATACAAGGCGTGTTCAAATGAAATCGAACCTAACTGAACAAACATACTATGCGCATGATGACGTCTCTGCTGATGTAAACAGCACTTACCAGCCGTCGAGTGCAAAATTTCATTATCCTCCGACTCATAGTTTCCTCAGCAGACCGTTGAAAACATGGCGGGTGTGATACGTAATCCGTCCAGAGTTGATCAGCGAACGGTGATTCGGTTTCTAACAGTTGAAGGATGTTGACCAGTTGACATTCATCGTAGAATGCAGGCAGTGTGTGATGACGTAAGCTCTGGCAATGGTTCACTCGAATTGCTGTATCAATTTTGACGATGACATCTTCTGGCGCAACAATATGCGCCTGACCTGGTCTCGGAAGATCTTTCGTTAACTCATGTCCTTCTTAAAACATCGTTGTCTGGTTTTTCACTGTTGTCTTTAGCACACTTTTGTCATAATACACTGCCTGCATTCTGCGATGAATGTCAACTGGTCGATATCCTTCAGCTGTTGGAAACCGAATCACCTCTCGCTGATCAACTCTGAACGGATTCTGTATCACACCCACCATGTTTTCAATGGTCTGCTGAGGAAACTATGAGTCGGAGGATAATGAGATTTTGCAAACTTGATGACTGGTATGACTGTTTACATCAGAAGTGACGTCATCATTCGCATCGAATGTATTTCACTTGGTGCAGTTAGATCCGGTTAATTAGAACACGCCTCGTTCATCGAGAAACTGTCAGAAGAAAAAGTAGAGTAAAAACTTGTTATCACGAGAATCAAAAAATCAAATGTCAAGTAATGGGCAATATTGAGAAGAATTCGTGATGTATCATTTGTACTGACATAATTTGTTGGCCCTTATTTGGCAGAAGGCCAAGCTGGTAGACCAGCATCAGCGCCATGCAAGCTGGAGAAGGCACTATGTCAGAGAAAGAAGGTGGGATTGCGGGAGTTCCACTGACCACATCCAAGACCTTGTTTGGGATAATAACCAAGTTTGAGCCGGTCAAGACCACAGCTATCAGGACAGAACACTTCCTGCGAGCAAGTCGAGACGTGACAAGCATTTTGGGTAATTTGTTGTTAGACAGGGAATTGTCGTTATAATAGAGTTCCGCCGAACTTGACTTTCTTATCACATTGATAACAAGGTCTAGTTTCCTCTATGTCAAGTAGCGGAATGTGCATGTTTTGTGTCTTGCTAGACTTGATGTCTTATCCATGGATAACATTTACGTTTTGTTTTCTCTGTGTCAAGTAGGGGAATGTGCATGTTTTGCATCTTGCTAGACTTGACTATTCTTATCCACTGATAACATATTTGTCTTGTTTTCCCTGTGTCAAGTAGTGGCTGCGCTTCGGTACTGGGGGTGGAGGGGGGGGGGGGGGGGGTGTGTGTGTGTGTTATAGGAACATTCTAAATGTCAGCTAATAACTTTGTGACCAAACTATACGACTCTAATGTGAAACTGACTGCCTACAGACTCCGCAGAGTCATCTGGGGATCACTCCTCGACAGGGGCAGGCACTCGCCTCTCAAATCAATGAACAGAAACTCGGCGATCGTATCCCGCAAGTTTTAAAGTGACCCCGTGTCTCAGAGTGCCTGCATCCTGAATTGCCTCCAGTCGCCTTGACTTATGTCTTGTCACTGATCTAAGGTAGCTCGGGAACAGAGAGTGGGGTTGATGACCAGCGCACTTTCTTTTTGACTATAATCCAAATGCAGCACAAGTTACATCTCCAAGACAAAACCATATCACGATGTCGTCATCATCGCTTTGAATGAGCAGCTAAGCAGTAGTGAAATGTGCATGTTTTATGTTTTGCTGGAATTGACTGTTCGTATCCTTGGAAAACAAATTTTGTCTTGTTTTCATGTCAAGTAGTGGAATGTGCATGGCTTTGTGTCTTGCTGGACTTCACTTTTCTTATCCGTGAAAACTAGTTTTCTATCCTTTCTCTTTGTTTAATAGCGGAATGTGTATATTGTTATACTTCATATATTGTGTTGATGAAGGAGGGTTTTGGTGAAGGATAGTGCTGTGGATGTAAGAGGTTAACTCTCTTCTTTGTACCAGGTAGTGGAATATACAAGGCGTGTTCAAATGAAACCGAATCAAACTACAACAAGTGAACATATGTACGATGCGCATTCCATATCACTCCCACCATGTTTTCGATGGTCTGCTGAAGAAACTATGAGCCAGGGTATAATGAAATTTTGCAAACTTGAAGGCTGGTATGTGCTGTTTGCACCATAACTGACATCTTCATGCGCATCATACGTATGTTCACTTGTTGCAGTTTGGTCCGGTTTCATTTGAACAAGCCTCGTAAATGTTTTCTTCAGCCACCATTCAGGGTCTTTGTTAATTCTCTACACTTTCAAATATCCTCAACAGACCACTTGGGCACCAGTTTCTCCCTGGCTAAGAAGGACATGCTGGGTAATATAAAGGTGAGAAGAAAATCATCTTCAGATCACCAAGAGCAGCAAGACACTCACTCATCTATATTCCTGTTTCATATATGGGGTTTTGATTCTAGAGTTTATTCGTATAACATATATGGGGTTTTGATTCTAGAGTTTATTCGTATAACATATATGGGGTTTTTATTCTAGAGTTTATTCGTATAACATATATGAGGTTTTGATTCTAGAGTTTATTCGTATAACATATATGAGGTTTTGATTCTAGAGTTTATTCGTATAACATATATGGGGTTTTGATTCTAGAGTTTATTCATATAACATATATGGGGTTTTGATTCTAGAGTTTATTCGTATAACATATATGGGGTTTTGATTCTAGAGTTTATTCGTATAAAATACATGGGGTTTTGATTCTAGAGTTTATTCGTATAACATATATGGGGTTTTGATTCTAGAGCGTACTTTTATTCTTGTATCAAAAATGAGATATTGTTTCTAGAGCTTTCTTTTATTCTTGTATCATTTACCGGGTATTGTTTCTAAAGCTTTATTTTATTCTTGTATCATATACCGGATATTGTTTCTAGAGCTTTCTTTTATTCTTGAATCATATACGGAGTATTGTTTCTAGAACTTTCTTTTATTCTTGTATCATATACGGAGTATTGTTTCTACAGCTTTCTTTTATTCTTGTATCATATACCAGGTATTGTTTCTAGAGCTTTCTTTTATTCTTGTATCATATACGGAGTATTGTTTCTAAAACTTTATTTTAAACCTGTATCACATATGGGGCAATCATGAGCTGCAGTGGTCAATGATGCAATGCTGACTGCAAGTGTCAGGGCCAGCGACCCAGAGCTACCAAGACCCTTTTACACCTCCACATGGTGATCCTTGATAACAGGCTGCAACAGAGCAAACTGGCTAAGGAGAAGGGATCGTAGACGGAAGGCTAACCCAGTACCCAAAAATGCCTGCTGATGTCGGATGTGTCCGACCAAAAGATGCAAACATCGAGTCGAGCTGTAAACTATAACACACTGCATTCTGTTCTCAGACAACATCCTGCTACTTGTAAAACCTTTTTGAGGGCTTGGTAGTGAGAGTTTCAGAACGAACGACTTAGAAGAAGAAGAATATATAGGACATTGTTTCTAGAGCTTTCTATTGTCCATTTATCAAATATGGGGTTGTTTTTCTTCTAGAGCTTTCTTTTATTTCTTTATTGTGTAATTTTTCTAGACAGTTCTTGTATTCCTGTATATGTATCATGCTAATCAGTCAAAGCTTTTCAGTTCCCTGCAGGGCATGGGACTTTAACAAATACAAGCCAAGTCCTTCTGTCCAGTTTCCATAATGTTTATCGCAATCTCTCTTTTCAATACATATTTTAGTCTAACTCTACATCTCTTGCCTTGGGGATTCCAGAACATTGACTGTACTGTAATGCTATCAGCTGGTCTCCTTAATGTGTATTCTTTCTAGTACCAGAGCTTTCTCTTCATGTCAAGTCCCACTGATATCTGTCCACAGTTTCACATCTGAGACTATCATAACCATTTCAATGCAGCACCCATTGATAAAAGCCTGAACCTATTTCATAGTAATTTTCATTGTTCTCCATGTTACAGAGTCATATAGGATGGACCTCACACTGGAGCTGAAGATAAATATTTTAATGGTGGGCTTAATCTTCTAGCTTCCACATTGTTTTTTTATTACATACACCAGTTGTCTTGTAAATCCATGAAATTGCCACAAAGCACTGCTAGTGTTTCTATCCAGATGGGCATATCTGTTAGTTTTCACTACAAACTAATTTATAAAATCTACATAAGCAAATTAAACAGGCCTACCTCAGAAAAATTTGTTGCAACAACTTAAATTCATCACAATCAATAATGGAATAACCTTTCAAAGCCATGTGAAACAGAGAAAATCGTTTAAAAATTGTTAAAAGTCAATCTAGCCATCTTGTTGTTTTGAAGACGGGGGTAGTGGCCTCGTTTTCAATTCAGCCGTTTTGATTAAAAAAACTGGTGTTATCACAACAAATATACCAGTGAGTATACAAAGACAATGCCCCGTGCAATTTTTTTTCACCAATGGTTCAGTAAAAGTTAATTTCTTTTGACTTCCATAAGTTCACAAGTGCAATGAAAACCCCTCTTGTCTTTTGTATTCTCAATTTGACATCTGTATCTGTACCTCTCTCTGTATCTGCTACCATCATATTATTAATTCTTGTTTATGCAGAGTTCATGCGGGTGATTTTATTGGCTGATTCTCACTTACAGTGCAAGTGGTCAATCACGGAAGAGCCATAATATTTTTTATTTTGTGTTTTAAATCTGATCAATACATTTAGTTCTGTTATGACGTCATTTTCGGGGGACCTCAGCACACAAATAATTTTTAAATGCTTGACCTCTGGTTTGTTTATTTTCTAGCCATAAGCGAGAACGAATTTATATCTAATTTTTTGTAATCAATAAAACAAAATAAATTTTGCCGAAACAAAGCGTGTTTCAGTATTCCTGCATAGTCCAAACAAACCAACACTAGATGCTTCTTTTCATAAACTTTATTTTTCAGTCAGTGCGGTGGTCTAGGGGTATGATGCTTACCAAGAGTGTTAGAGGTCATCCACCGTTCAAATCCTTGACGAGGCCAATGATTAGTGTTTTTTCTACCAATTTTCTGTTTAAAATCTTATTTAAACTTTTCAGGCAATGAGAAGGCGGACATACTCATCGAGAGAGAAAAACACTGCAGCAGAGTGATACAGCAACCACATACGAACATACAAAAGCAGCCATCACGACCATGTACAGAGCAAAATGGAAAAAAAGACCACCCTGGCCATATAGAAAATGATGCCTACCACCAACTTGCCAGGCAAGATCAGGTGATCATTCTCCGGCGATGCAAGGGAAAACAGCAGACAGATGTCATCTATACAATGAGTTCAAGATTGACACTACGGACCTTTGTATTTGTGACACAGCCCCCATGACAGCAGAACACATTTTGCAGTCCTGCCCATCGTATACCGACAAAAGAAGTAGCATTTGGCAACAGCCAGCATCCTTCCACGAGAAGCTGTACGGAAGTGCACAGAGCCTCAAGTTGACTGCTGCCTTCATTGAAGTAATTGAAGTCAACGTCTGAAGATGAAGAAGAAGAAGAAGATTTAAATTTTTATCAATACATTGCATTTTATTTTGACGTCATTTTTAAGATCTCGGGGGGGGGGGGGGGGGGGGGGGGGGGAGCTAAATGGGAAAACAAATTGCAAGTTGTACTCTTCCTGTCAAAAATTGCAGAACATGTTAGTGGGGAAATAGATATATGGGGGGGGGGGGGGGGTGGGCTTTAAAGGTGAGTGCAGGAAAGAGTGCATTGGGGAATGATGCGAGAAGGGAGAACCTTAAATTGTTAATCTGCAGTAGTTTCTTTCACATTGTACAGTTCGAGTGGCGGGCAGATGTGGGAGGGGCTGCCCTCATTCTACATGGCTCCGGCAGATAGCAGTCTCTCCTTCAGCACTGGGCGAGGTTTGGCTACAAGCTTCAACGGCTGAAAATGGTAGTGGTCAACCCACACAACGGGCCTTGGATGCCTAGGCGAATATTATTATTAAATACTGTTAATCACTCTGCTGCATGCTTACGAAACATGGACAGTGTATAACAGATACACCAGACAGCTACAACATGTTCCCTTAAGATGTCCGTGTCGACTGCTCAGGATCAAGTGTGGCAGGACAAAGTGCCTAGCTCTGAAATTCTTAGTAAGACTAACATGTTAGGCAACCATCCACATATGCAAAAAGCCCAGATATGATAGATGGGATATGTTGTTCACTTTAAAAAGCCCAGATACGATGGAGGGGACATGTTCACTTCAAAAAGCCCAAATACAATGGATGGGACATGTTGTTCACTTCAAAAAGCCCAGATACGATGAATGGGACATGTTGTTCACTTCAAAAAGCCCAGATATGATAGATGGGATATGTTGTTCACTTTAAAAAGCCCAGATAAGATGGATGGGACACGTTGTTCACTTCAAAAAGCCCAGATACAATGGATGGGACATGTTGTTCACTTCAAAAAGTCGAGATACGATAGATGGGACATGTTCACTTCAAAAAGTCGAGATATGATAGATGGGACATGTTGTTCACTTCAAAAAGTCCAGATACGATAGATGGGACATGTTGTTCACTTCAAAAAGTCCAGATTTGATAGATGGGACATGTTCACTTCAAAAAGCCTAGATACGATGGATGGGACATGTTGTTCA
The DNA here is from genome assembly GCA_036924085.1 of Ariolimax columbianus. Classification (NCBI taxonomy): domain Eukaryota; kingdom Metazoa; phylum Mollusca; class Gastropoda; order Stylommatophora; family Arionidae; genus Ariolimax; species Ariolimax columbianus. Next base: position 44,295,983 of record JAVGWX010000012.1, on the reverse strand, counting down.
CTTGCCTGATTAAAGTGTATCCACAGGCAGCTGTTATACTGTGGGCTTAGGGCGGGCTGACATTCATAGAAGAAACAGAAAGCACTACATAGGCTCTTTGAGAGTGTATTTGCGGGGCTTCAACATTGATCTCATCTTCTGGAAATTGCTTGCACACAGCTGTTCCAGCTGACTGAGAGCAGGAGTGCTGCCCAAAAGAGCATAACGCACAACGACTCCGCAGCTGGGTACGCTGGGTGTGACAAAGTCTGCCATACCCGGATTTGTCTCTATAGCCATTTGAGAACACGTCTCGCAGCACAAGTCTGATGTTGTTGCCATCTTTGCTTGCAATGGGCAACTATAATAATGATGCGACGGTGGTGTGACGAGCTGTGGTGAACGACGCAGTGATGATGAGAGACAGGGTTGCGTTGATAAGGACGGTTATCGACACTTTACAGAATGATGAATAGACAGAAGATCATGAAAATGCAAATGTGCAGAGGATGATAGATTTGAGGGAGGGGAGAAAGTGTGTTCTGTCTGGAAAGATCTGAAGAACACGAAATCAACACCTGACTGGGACTCTGAGTATATCTATGCTTGGACGGAGAACGGAGCACTTATGGGAATGTCCCCTGTGTGATCATGTTGGCTCTTAGAATCAAGAATCAACTATAATAATACTTATTTTATTTTGAATTTAATTGCGATCACGAATCAAAAGAGCCAAGTCATCAGCAAAGTCCAGGTCAAATTCCACTTTCATTGGTGGAAATCATGGTCTTCATGATCCGGTTAGTATCATAATCTGGTATAATGTACTGTCTGTTAAACCTCATAATTTAGTGTATGGTCAGTCTGACAGTGCTGCTGTCATTGGATGCTTTGTTTATGTCTATAGAGAATTGATGATCGCTTCAAGACAAGCCCGGCCCGCTATGCTAACCTGAACACCATACTGGACGAAGAGTCTCGAGCACAGGCCAAGCCGACAAATACAGCTCTAGCAGTCATATGGCTGAAAAGGTGGGGGTTTGATTCTCTCTGTCATCTTGCAGTGGATCTGTCTCTTATGCTGCTATATATTATGGGGAAATGCAATCTCTTTTCACATACTATCTGTGTTGCCGTTGCTATTTTCAATCCATGCCTCTGTGGTGTTTCTTTAACATGTCAATCCATCCTTCTCTTGATCTGAAGCTTTTGTTAGAGGGGCAGTCTCTTGTAAGAATGAAGTACTAACGGTCACCCTAGGAAGGGTAACTCCTTAGGCCGGTAAATAAGCAATTTATTTTTAGCGACAGCTTCTCTTCATTTGTTCATTCTCAAACTCCCGCTCCCAAGCCCTGAATAGAGCTTTGCAGGTAGCAGAATGTAGTCTGGAGAATGGAAAGCACTGTGTCATAGTTTACAGCTTGACTGCGATATTTGTACCTTTTGATCCGACACATCCGACTGCAGCATGGCATTTTCGGGTACCAGGTTTAGCCTTCCCTTTTCGATCCCTTCTCCTTAGCCAGCCTGCCCCCTGTTTCAGCCTATTATCCAGGATCACCATGTGGAGGTGTAGAAGAGTCTTGGCAGCTCTGGGTCGCAACGCTAGCAGTCAGCTTTGGGTCACTAACCGCTACAACTCATGCACTGCTTCTCATCCTGATCCCTGTAGCGGCAGCAACAATGATCAAAAAGACAGGTATATACCAGGTTTGTTGAAAAGATTTCAGAACTTTTCTGTGTAGCTTTTTCATGCTTACCTAGAACCTAATCATCCGTGTCCCCTGAAATACTTCCCTCCTCTTCTAATACATCGCTCCCTGGTAATTCTGTGTACATTCATCTGAGCATTCTCTTAATGAGGAGCGCATGGCCGAATGGTTTCGAGGCCTGCCTGCCGACAAAGAGGGAAGCGGTTTGAATCCCTGGTATAGCATATGTTGTTTTTCTGTTGGGGGTGAAATAAACAAACATAGCCAGCACACGACGTGGCGACATCAGTGGCGAAGCGGTCTGTAGACCTCATCCTTCAAAATCCCTCGACTACCCTAGAAATGGAAAAGGTGTCATATGACAGAAGTAGTATTGCTCTTAACTTCTTGGTCTGAAATGGTTGTCCTTTCAAGCTGTATATCAGTTTAGGGAATGAAGAAAAGGCTATTGGGGACATAGCCTTCTAATGTCACCACACCCAGCTCCAGATGCAAAAGAAGACAGACACACTGGACAGAAACTCCTGCAAGTAGGTGGAGGCTGGAATAATTAATGCTTTTAGAGCAAGGAAAAGTAAATGAGACTGGTTGTATACTGACTCTGCAGAGTCTTCTAAACCAATATAAAGATGTTAAGTTATGTCTAGATCCATCCAGAAAAGACAAATATTGTAGAATTAAATTTGGCTTTCACCACAATTATTCTGGAACGTTGCCGCATTTCCCTGTTCGGTCATGTTGTCCGACAGGACAAGGAGGTCCCAGCTCACCAGATTCTTCCAAAGACATTCAACAGTGCAAACGGGCTCCACCCTGCTGGCTAGAAGCACCGGAGAGGTCGTCCCTGAAACACGTGGCTTCAACAGGTAGTGGCTTCCCCATATGCCTTAGAGGAGGCCTGGCAGTGCGCAGTTTCAACTGGACATGGTGGCGTTCATCCGACGTAACGGGCCCCAGACGCCTAAGCGAACATTGTTGTTGTTGTTGGCACCACGACTCTGTAAAACTGAGAGGAATACCATTGGATGAGGTAGAAAGCTTTGCATGCATAGGGAGCATCGTGAACGGTGCAGGCGATGATGTGGAAATTGAAACACAGGATGCAGCAGTGACCTTTGTTGTATTGAGAACCATATAGAACTCTGGAGGGGATCTTTGGCTCCAGTAAGGTCTGTCCTTCTGTATGAAGCAGAGGTCTGGCACTCCTCCAGTCGACCCAGCTGTAAATGGGTACCTGATGTATGAGTTAGGGAAGGTAAAAACAGCAAGGAATCAAACTGGCCACCCCACCTCACATAAGCTGTGGTTTAGTGCATGAAGAGTTATCTTCATTCCCGACGGCATTTGTCACCTTGAGACTTACCTTTACCTTTGCTTTTACCTCAAAATCAGGGGACGGAAGACTAACATCTGGTCAGGCAAAACATACTGGACAAGACCCTCACCTTGGCTTTCTCATAGCCCTTCCTGGAAACAGGCTGTTTTCGTGGCAATATGGCTAACAATATGAGTGATCGACATGATCCTTGTAGTAGTGAGCAACACGCAGATGAAGCCAATCATATCACAACTGCCTGGAGGACCAGGTCCACCTTCATCATCACACTCGGTATGTGAGGAAAGCTATGACAACCTGCCACTTAACGTCCTTTTTAAGACGCACAAAAGGGTAATCCTACTCATTGTGGGCATTCAACAACAACAACAACCTTACATCTAATAGCATCTTAGAATCGAATAGAAATACATTTCCTGAAATCGTATCATACCATCTTGTCACGTGTTTGTGTGAGAGTGTGCTTGCGTACAAGGACATCCCCTTAACATTTCTAACACTGTTTCTGTTAACTTGAAACATTTTCTCTCCTGCTTGGCTAGAGCTCTAGAGTTTCTTAGGGCGTTCCTCTCAGGCCTGTCCAGAGAGCACCACAGCCTGACCACAGAGGAGAACTTGAGACCAACAGTTCTGCAGGCTTACGAGGGGACGCTGCAACCTTACCATGGGGTCATGACCCAGTTCTTGTTTTCTGTAAGTTGACCTTGTTGTGTCCTTGACCTGTCTTGTCAATATTTTCTTGCTTGACCTTACTGTATCCTAGACCTGTCCTTGCGATATTTCCTCGATGGACCTCACTGTGTCCTTGACCTGTCAGTTTTTTCTTATTAGATTTTGCTGTTTTCTAGACCTATTCTGTCAATATTTCCTTGTTAGACCTTATTCTGTCCTTGACCAACATGTCCATATTTACATGTTTGGCCTTGACCGGGCTATTTATTCTTCATTTCTTCGTTCGTTCTCAATCTTCCCCTACCAAGCCTCGACCAGGACTTTATAAGCAGCAGGAAGCTAGTCTGGAGAACGGAATGCTCTATGTCGCTAGTTTACAGCTTGACTGCGATATTTGCACCTTTCGGTCCGACACATCCGTCTTCAGCAGAGACTGTTTATTATTTCATTGTTTAATCTTTCTGTGTTCTGAGACATTTCAGTATTTCCTTGTTAGACCTTACAGTGTACCTATCAATAGATATATCAATATTTCCTTGTTAGACTTTACTGTGTGCTGAGACCTTACTATGTGCTGACCTATCAACATTTCTTGTTAGACCTTACTATGTACTGATGTATCAATATTTCCTTATTAGACCTTTATGTGCCCTAGACCTGTCAGTATTTCTATATAAGACCTTGTTGGGTCCTAAACCTATCAATATCTTCTTCTAACTATAGTTCTTGTAGAACAGGGAAATTCTATTCGTAACCGACCAATTGTATGCTTGTTACCCACAATGTATAAAATTCACGGGTTTGTCATTTCACATTGTTTAATTAATTTGTCACTTCACATTATTTCATGTATTTGTCATGCCACATGTCATTTATTTGTTGTTTCACATTGTCATTTCATTAATTTGTCATTTCAAATTATTTCACGAATTTATTATTTCATCAATTTGTCATTTCAAATTATTTCATGAATTTATCATTTCACATTTTTTCATAAATTTTTTCATTCCACATAATTTCATTACAGAACATATCACGTCTTGTGCCGTACAGGAAGGACCTCCTCAGGACTTTGATGGTAGATCAGAATGCTACTATAGATATGGTAAGCTCAATGAACCTTGAAGGCCTGTTGTAGAAGGCAGATACAGATGATGCAAATTGTGACTTGTCACAAATATGTCACAGGTCATACACATTGTGACATATCATGAATATGGCACAGATATTTCACTTGTAGATGTATGACTGGTCACAAAAATGGCACAGTTCACACATATATGTCCGGGGTGCGCAGGACGTACACAGATAAGCAAGTTCTTTATAGAGGTGAAGTGCAAGGGATAACTCCTACAGATAGTGAAGCTTTATGAGGAGATAAAGTATGAGTGAGAGAACAGCCAGAGATAGTCCAATTCTACGTAGAGCTGAAGTTGGAGAGAGAGAGAGAGAGCCCCCACAGATAGTCCAACTCTATGTAGAGCTTAAGGGGTAGAGAGGGAGAATGTCCCTACAGATAGTGAAACTCTATATAGAGCTGAGGGGGTAGAGAGGGAGAATGTCCCTACAGATAGTGAAACTCTATATAGAGCTGAGGAAAGGAAGACTAATGTCAGATCAAGCAAAATATACTGATCAGACATGTTAGTCAGGGTCGGGCAAAAGGTGCTGGTCAAAACCCTCACCTAGTCTTCCTTGTAGCCCTTCCTGGAAACGGACTGTTTTCATGGCAGCCTGATTAACAAGGGGAGGGATCGATGTGATCCCCATAGTAGTGAGCGACACGCAGATGAGGCCAAGCATAGCACAATCGTTTGGAGGATCCCAGTCCACTCTCATCAGCACGATCAAGATATGAGGAAAGCTTCGACAACCCGCCACTTAACGTCCCATTTAGGGCGCACAAAAGAGTAATCCTACTCGTTGTGAGCATTCAACATTATAGTGTGCTGAAGTGGGAAAGAGTAAACACTCCGCGATAGCCCAACTCTATATAGAATAGATTAGATGCACATAGCTTTTACAGCATGGAAATTTAAATGAAACTGGTTGTTTACAGACTGCAGAGTTTTCTAAACCAGTATAAAAAAATGTTACGCTAAAGTAGTATACAACCCTCCCCCTCAATCGACAGATAGTCCAGCTCTATATAGAGCTGAAGTGCTACAGAGAGATACCCCAAACACTACTTGATCTAGGCAACAGCAACGCCGACTTATTGGAACTAGTTGTATACAGACTCTGCAGGGTCTTCTAAACCAGTATAAAGTCGTTAAGTTAAGTTATGTTATCATAACCCTGCTTACAGCAGATGTTCGTCTTATGCTTGTGATACTTTCGCTAACAGTGGTTTTAGCTCCTGGCCCATTGAGCCGATGTCACATGCCATCTGCTAACAGTATTTGCTTTCTCCGTGTGTACCACAGGTCATTGTGGACATCGATCTGTATCTGCCAACATTCTCCGACACGCTGACCCTGCTGGAACAACTGCTCAGTGACTGCGGCCTCAAATCTTCGGAGAAGGTCTAGCAAGTTCTCCACATATGTCAGATGTTTAAGTCTTATTTATCAATTCTGTTGTTGAATACTTTCTTCCATACCACGATGTTAAACTGTCCAGTATCTTCTCTTTCTGTTGCCCTCTGTGTCAAGTACTGTTCATCAACTCTGTTATTGAATACTTTCTTCCACACCATGACGCTAAACTGTCCAGTATCTTCTCTTTCTGTTGCCCTCTGTGTCAAGTACTGTTCATCAACTCTGTTATTGAATACTTTCTTCCATACTATGATGTTAAACAGTACAGTGTCTTCTCTTTCTGTTGCCCTCTGTGTCAAGTACTGTTTATCAATTCGTTGAATCCTCTTCCATCATCATCTCTCCATCTCTTTCCCCATGGAGCATAGAGTTCGATGCTCGCTGTATGTTCATGTTCTGTGTCATTTTCTTGAGTTTCACCTGCGAGACCACGATTGACTTGACTTCCTCCTCGATCATTATTCCCACTCGTCTCTTTCCCCGTGGGTCCAAATCCAGCGCATATCTGGTTATACTGTCTAGCTTCTATCTGGGAGTGTGTCCTATCTATCTCCACTTTCTCTCCCAAATTTTCTGCTGTATTAGTTGTTGCCATGTTTCTTTTCCCACAGATCTGTGTTTGCCATATTTTTTGTGTGTTCGCCTTATGCTTTTTTATTCCCCAAGGCGGTGTGCATTGCATTGCAGTTTTATTTTGCGCATGTTGGCCCAGTGTATCCAATTTCGGCATGTATTTAATGTAAGTGTCTGCTTCCTCCTGCATTTTCTCAGGGTTTGCTTAACCAGGGTAACGGCCGGTGTTGTGATGGAGGTCGAACCCAGCACCTTCGGCCGTAACCACTAGCCCACGCCGCCCCCTGTGTTTGCCATTATCTCTGGTCATCTAATACGAAGTATGCGACGAAGACACTTGTTAATGAAGGTCTGCAGTCTGGATGTGATACCCTTAGTCACATGCCATGTCTCAGAAACATGTAGAAGAACCGACTTTACATTTGTGTTAATACAGCATAAACGTATTCTCCATAGAGAATGCTTCAGGGTTCCGTATTGGGTGAAGCAAGAGCGGAGCAGACCTGGCCTTGTTAATCCTGGCAATAACATGATTTTACATATGATGATATTATACCGTCCTGTATCTCTTCTGTTAAGAACCAACATCATTGCACTCAGGATAGCCTCCATAGGTGCTCAGTCCACCATAATATGATAAGAGTGTAGATACTGTTGGTTCCTGTAGCTTGCTGGTTGAACACACTCTGGCTCATCCTCTTCGGCACCCGTCTCTTCTCGACCAGCCTGTGATTGAAAAGCTTTGTACACACTCCTTGCCTGAGTGGTCTGTCTGGGTCTTTGTTTATGACAAGGACAATAATAACACCACTGCTTGAGTGCTCCACAATTGCATGTGGTGGTGTCTCTAAGACCCATTCTGGGGAGGTGGGCCTTGAGTCCACAATGTCCGGTTGAGTTTGAAATTCATTCCAGCAAAGCCAAGCAAGACCAAGACAGTAGATCCACACTTAATCCCTTCTGTTTTAAATCTCCATGTCCACTACCCACTCATGCCATAACCAGTTCTTCAGTACTATCTGAAGCAAGGAATGAGAGGGAGAGATAATTACGGTCTTCATTAAAGAGGTCTCCGATAGCTTCTTCTTTTGCATTCAGGCTTTTTGGTCATGCTAGATTTGTAGTCTCGTCACTAGGAGAAAGTCCACAATCCTCTCCAGATCCGGGTGGCAGCCGCATAGCTTCTGTGTCACTTCGGCTCCCTCTGACCAGGTTTGACATCATAGGTCTCTGTATGTTGGGCAGTCCTGTAGGATGTGTTCAGGGGTCTGGACTCTAGTTCCACATGGGCAGTCACTTGTGTGCAATATCTTGAGCCAATGTAGGTGACCCAATAGTTTTCAGTGGCCAGTTCTCAGGCATAAGATGGTGGTTTGTTTGTGTCTGTGGAGCTGGTGGATTGGGTCAGGTCCATTGCTCACGTCCATGTCTTTCTTCAATCTTGGCTTGGCTTCGTTCGTTCTCAATCTCCAGCCACCAAGCCCTGAAAGGGCTTAAGTAGCAGAATTTAGTACAGAGAAGGGAATGCGTTGTGTCGTAGTTTACATCTTGACTGCGATATTTGCACCTTTCGGTCCTAACACATTCGACTTCAGCAAGCATTTTTTGAGTACCGGGCTAGCATTCCCTCTGTGATCCCTTCTCCTTAGCCAGTCTGCCCTGCTGCAGCCTGTTATCCAGGATCACCACGTGGAGGTGTAGAAGGGTCTTGGCAGCTCTGGTTTGCTGGCCCTGACGCTAGCAGTCAGCTATGGTTCGCTGACCACTGCAGCTCATGTGCTGCTCAGCATCTTGATCCCTTCTTCCATTTTGAGTTGTACTTCTTTCTGTGATAGCTGCCTCAGAGCTGAAGTTACTTCCTCAACCTCCATTTTCATACTCGAGGTTATCATCTATGCACCGCTCAACTCGGCAACTCATTCACCAGTTTACTCTGTCACTCCAATGTTCTTCTTCTCATACCATCCCCTATATTGAGGTCATTTTTCTAAACAACTTATTGTCTTTATACTGGTTTAGAAGACTCTGCTGAGTCTGTATACAACCAGTTTCCTTGCTCTAAAAGCTATGCACATCTAATCTATTAAATGCATTAATTGTCCCTGTCTCCACTACTTCCTGCGGCAATACATTCCAAGCATTCACCACTCTGTGACTAAAAAAATAATTTATAATATCTAATCTGGACCTTACTTTAGTTAATTTGTAGCTAGGCTTTCTTATTCTTGTAGGTGGTTGAATTTGAAAAAAATGTTAGTCTAATTTATCCCTACCGTTGATTATCTTATAAACCTGTATTAAGAAACCTCGAATTCTTTTGGTTTCTAGGCACTGTTTTTCTGAGTCTTTCCTGATTTCATAACTATAGTTCTGGAATCCCACTATCAGCTTTGTCACTACTCTTTGTATCCTTTCCAGTATGTTTAAATCTCTTCTATGATAAAGACGCCACACCTGTACACAGTACTCCGATCTAGGTCTAACTAATGCTTTATACAGTTTGACTATCACTTCCATACTCATATGTTTAATATTTCTTTTTATCGTACCTAACATTGCATTTACCTGTTTTACTGCTACCTGGACTTGCTCATTCACTTTACCTGTATGATCTATTATAACCTCTAGGTCCCTTATCATATAATAATCTTCCCTGACCTTTTTCAGCATATCATCATTGTTTTTGTTATCTACCCACATGCTTCTGAACATTCCTCTGTGAAACCACATGTCCATAACACCACATCATCATCTTGTTGTTTTATTTATTTATTCTCCACAGTTTGCTTCCATTTGATAGGATTGACTCTGTGTAACAGGGAAGACCTAACAGTTTTATTTACATGTGTATATTGCCTGTTCATTGATATGTGTACTTGTCTTGTCCTTCACATGTACGAGTAGCGTTCAAATCAAACCAGGACTTTTTGTTCTAGTTCTACCTGCATGGGTAGGGGAACTGAGACGCTAGTCCAGTCAGGCACAACATACTGACTAGGACGTTACGTCAGGGTCAGGCACAATACACTGACCAAGACCTCAATCTCTCTTCTATGTAGCGTTCCTTGGAAACAGCTGTTTTCAAGGCAGTCTAGCTGACGAGATGTGGATCAATGCGATCTCCGTAGTAGCGAGCGCCACGCAGATGAAGCCAAGCATAGCACAACTGCCTGGAGGAGAGGGCGGTCCAGCATCAACATGCTCAGGATGTGAGGAAAGCTACAACCCACAACTTAACGTCATTTTCAAGACGCACAAAAGGTTAAACTTACTCAATGGGGGCATTAAACAACAAATCTGAATGGGTTATATCGTACTGCAACTACTGTCATTGGTTAGGGGCCAGTCACGTGACAGATAAATAAATGTGGCGGACAACACTCTTAGTACTTGCTTGGAACAGCATGGTGTGATAAAAGTTTCTTGTGAAAGAAGGCATGAAAATTGCGAAAATCTACAGAAGATTGTAATCACAATACGATGATGAGACATTCAGTTGCAGTAAGAATTGTTAATGGAGTAAACGTTTTAGAGAAGACTGTACATCGGTGACTGATGATCCCGTCTATGGTGGCTCTCAACCCATCAGTCATTCCTGTGAATATCTGGATTGTAGAGCGCTTTAACAAGGATGTTGATATTCCACCACGTGGTGCCACTATTAACAGTGAACAGTACATACGCATTTTGAGTGATGTACATAACCGTCAGCGGAAAAAAAATGGCCTGGTTTGATCACAAAGGATGTCCTGCTCCTGTAAGGTAGTGCTCGACATCATACGGCTCACTGCACTATGTGCGGTCTGCAGCAACTTGACCAGGAGGTATTGCCCCATCTACATTACAGCCCAGACCTCGCTCTAAGCGATTTCCACTTGTTTGAACTTCTGTGATGGGAGGCTACGATATTGTTGGGACCTGGGGCTCGCGTCTCAGCCCGGCCCGTTCGAGCCGCAGAAATTCACCTGGTTAAATGCACTCCTGCCTCGCTCTTTACCTCTGTCTGGTATCAGTCATCCCAATGGACGCAGAAGAGATGCAGTCCAGCGGACATTGCACTCCTGCCCTATTGTGACAACCTCCCAGGTGGCGGGGAAAGCTAGGCTTGCCATCACTGCAGATGAGCCGAGAAAATAAAGGGAGCAAAGAGATACCTCACTCACATGCATATGCTACGTTTCTGGCAGGACGTGACGATCCTGAGACACAGTCACACTGGACTGCCTCTCTTCCGGGATAGTACAAACTAGTACATAGGCCATCATATCATACCATTGCCAAACCCTATAGACACGAGTGGGGAAGACTCGATAGTCCTGCAAGACAACTTCCCTAAGAGAGACAACTCTGACCAAAAACAACTGCTGCCTTGCAGTTAGGCTGGGGACAGCCAAACGCTAAGGAGGGCATCCCTACAGAAACGCCTGTTGAAATCGGATGCACTGAGCCACAGGCTTAACAAAATAAAACAGTGCAACGTAAATATCGCTGTAAACAGCGTACAATGAAGAAGAAGAACCCCTAAAAGAATTCCTGGGAGGTCAGCATTTCAGCACTGATTACGAAGTGAAACAGGCTGTCCTGGATTGGTTCAAACATAATGACAAATCTTTCTACGCTGAAGCTTTTCAAGCATTGCTTAAACGCTGGGATAAGTGCAGAAACAGTGCAGGGGATTATATCTAAAAATAAATGGCATTTTTACTACTTGAAAAAAATAATTTTTTTCCTTACCAAAAAAAAACCTGGTTTGACTTGAACACCACTCATATATGTGCTTAGTTTTTTCATGTACTCTAACATGTACACTTGTTTTAGCCTTCACTGCATACATGTATGTGTACATATTTCTTGTCCTTCACTACATACATGCTAAATGTATACATAGACAGATGTTACTGTACACTAACATGTCCAGAAAGTGGATATATCTACTAAGGGACTTCAAATGAAAACCTTAAAAGTGGGATAGAAATGAACAGAACTGTGCCTCTGTATTGTAACTTGTTAGTTTGGCTGTTAAGAATGTCAAGAGTGTCTTGCATGTGCCATCACTGTGCTGACAAACAGCATGATGTCATAATTGCAGTTAAAATATAGCCGCCCCACTATTGACATGCACTAAAGAGTAACAGCGTTCTGTCATCCGTATTTTGAGCAGCAAAAGGGTGAAATCTATAGAAATTCATCAGTGGATGAATGTGCCATACGATGATGCATGCCTTTCACTCCAGCAAGTGCATGGGTGAAGTAGGAAGGTCCAAAGTGGCGGTGAGTTCTGTGACAGACTGTTCAGGACAGGGTCAGGTACACAGAGTAGATACACAAGAGTCGATTGCAGCCGTTGACTGCTTGGTTAAGGAAAATCACAGATTAACTGTGAAATTAAATTGCAGCACATCTGGACATCAATCAAGGTTGAAGCACACCACACCATCCATGATGTGCTACCGTACTGCAAGGTGGGGTGCCACAGCAGCTTACTCCAGAATTGAAACAATGACACATTGATGCCTGTCAGAAAATTTTGAAGCAGAATGTGATGGTTTCCTAGCAAGAAATGTTACTGGTGATGGCACCTAGGTTCACTACCATGAGCCTGAAACGAAGAGAGCAAGCAAGGAATGGCACCATCTTCCTCACTGAAACCGAAGACGTTTTGTACGCAGCAATCTGCAGGGAAGGTTTATGCTGACTCTCTTTTGTTGGTATGAACGAGTCGTTATTTTAGAGCACTACATGACCAGGGGGAACACTGTCATCAGTGCCATGATTACAGATCTTCTCAGGAATCATCTTTGACCTGCAATCATATCCAAGCGACGTGGACTTCTGAGCAAAGGTGTCCTTTTGCAACATGACAATGCACGACCCCATACTGACCATGCATCGGCTGCAACCATCAAGGACCTCCACTTTCAGTGTCTACCACATACGACGTACTTACCAGACCTAGCCCCAAGTGATTTCCACGTCTTTGGACGACTAAAAGAAGCATTAAGAGGAAAGACTTTCGGGGTCCGATAAAGACGACCAGTAGGTGGCGCATGAGTGGTTACACATGTGACCAGGAGAATTTTTATTTACAGGAATCCATGCACTTTATAGGTGCTGGGGGACTTGTATCAAACGCAATTGTGACTATGATGAAAAACGATACAGTTGTGTTTCTCTTTTTCAGAATAAATTTACCCAAAAAATATATTTAACGTTTTCATCTGAAGCCCCTTCGTGTGTATATTAAAGTATATTTATATATTTATTTATTGATCTCACTTTGGCATCAAGTTTTAATAATAGTCTGCCTCGCAGCAAGGCACAGACCAAAAATTATTGTGCTGTAGTAGAGGTTTTTACAAATGAGGTTGCCAGCCTCATACACAGCCCTCCTTTTGTCACTTTCTTTTGATGGGCATAGTACAATGTAATGTGCTTTCTATTCAACAATCTTTCTTTTCCACATTACTTTATCCTGCTTGTTTTGATTTCTTCTCTGTCCTGAAATTTGAGTGGCACCTTGAGGCTTAGAAAGAGCCAAAACTTGTTTGCTTGGTTCTTCTTCTTCTTCGTACGCTGTTTGCTTGGCTCCATGACTTGGGAGTAAGGGTAGTGCTGAGCACATCCAATGCCCTGTTTCAGAAAAATTTTCTGGATGATGTGTGGATTGTCATGGTAGATCTGTCAGTTACCTCTTTAAGAATATTTTGTTATGTTATGTCGTAGTTATGCATAAAGAGATCTTACGAAGATCAGCAGCGGGGTGGTTCAGCTTCAACCTCATCAAGACAGTGCTTCAACAGATTAAAAACAACAAAGCGAGAGCTCACACCTTCAACAGCCTGGTCATTCCAGAGATGGTATATGGCTGTGAGGTGGGGAATCTATGAAAAAGTGACATGGTGCGGCTCCAAGCTACTCAACCAACGATGGAGCGCAGAGCTTCCAGCCATGGTATATGGCTGTGAGGTGGGGAATCTATGAAAAAGTGACATGGTGCGGCTCCAAGCTACTCAACCAACGATGGAGCGCAGAGCTTCCAGCCATGGTATATGGCTGTGAGGTGGGGAATCTATGAAAAAGTGACATGGTGTGGCTCCAAGCTACTCAACCAACGATGGAGCGCAGAGCTTCCAGCCATGGTATATGGCTGTGAGGTGGGGAATCTATGAAAAAGTGACATGGTGCGGCTCCAAGCTACTCAACGAGCGATGGAGCGTAGAGCACTTTCACTACCAGACCACACCGCCATCAGGAGTCAAACCTGCTTCAATGACGTCGTAGATACAGGGTTGATAAGAAAGTACAGGTGGGCAGACCACGGAGTACACATGCCTGACAATAGATACACGTAAAGGGATGTCATGGTGGCTCTACACCTATAATCGACGTCTTGGACATCCATCAATGAGATGGCCTTCGACAGGAGCTAGGTCCGGCATGGTACTTAATAGCAAAGGACAGAGATGAGTTTAGGCGACATTTGGCCACCTGGCATAGGGCACCAAATGGGCCTGAATGACCACTAGGATTACAGTATAATGTGGTAGTTTACATTGAGGCTGCGAAGTGCCTTCCAGCCCAGTACCTCCAGCTTCAGTGTGGCAAGTTTTTGCAATGGGGATTATCTTCCACTCTTTGATCCCTACTCTCTCAGTCAGGGTGCATGGATGCAACCTATTTCCAAGGCCGCCACATTTAGCCGGAATATGGTTTTGTACAGTTCTGGTTTTCTGATCCAAATACAAATTGTGAGCTATGGGTCACTGACTTCTGTCATCTCGTTCACTGCGTCCTCGACAGTTTGTGTCACTAAGCTATGTCACTCTTGGTAGGTTGGTTATTGATCCAGCGACCTATAGATTCCTGTCCTTTGGCCAATGCTATATAGTGGTATATGCAAGTGTTTATAAGCTGTTGTTTAGTTATATACAAAGTGTTGCATTTGTCTGAGGAGGAAGAAGTTATTTCCTAACACTGGCAAGTGCCAGACACTAAAATAGATGTGTCACTGTTAGATAAACTTGTAAATGTATCATCTGTGTTGATATATTTGGTATTGATGTATGCTTTGATTTTGTTTAAGTAATTTTTTTTAACTATATGGAACTCTGCTCCTGGATTCTTTTTTAAAACTGATGAACCAACTTTAGTGACTGTATAAAAATTAGCATCTTTTTCCATTCCAAATTTTCTTAAATTTATTCATGTTTCCAGGTGAACATTTTTGAAATGTTACTTTCAATTTAAATAAGAGTTTCTGTGTACGAGGCGTATTCAAATAAAACCAGATCTGACTGCATCAAGTCAACATACGTACAATGCACATGATGATTTCACTTCTGATGTAAACAGAACATACCAACCGTCAAGTGTGCAAAATTCGACTCATAGTTTCCTCAGCAGACTGTGGATAACATGGCGGGTGTAATACGGAATCCGTCCAGAGTTTATCAGCAATCGGTGATTCAGTTTCTAACAGCTGAAGGATGTCGACCAGTTGACATTTAGTGTGCAGGAAGTGTATGGTGACAAAAGTGTGTCGAAGACAACAGTGATGAACTGGACAACGATGTTTAAAGAAGGACGTGAGTTAACGAAAGATCTTCCGAGACCAGGTCAGGCGCATATTGTTGCGTCAGAAGAGGCCATTGCCAAAATTGGTGCAGCAATTGGTGTGGAGTATTGCCAGAGTTTACGTTCACCACACTTTTGTCACCATACACTGCCTGCATTCTGCAATGAATGTCAACTGGTCGACATCCTTTGGCTGTTAGAAATCGAATCACCGCTCGCTGATCAACTCTGGATGGATTCCATATCACACCCACCATGTTGTTCAATGGTCTGCTGAGAAAACTATGAGTCGGAGGATAATGAAATCTTGCAATGAATATTTGAATATTTTACCAACTTGACGGTTGGTATGTGCTGTTTACATCAGAAGTGACGTCATCATGCTCATCGTACGTATGTTGACTTGGTGCAGTTAGGTCCGGTTTAATTTGAACACGCCTCGTACATTATGGGTTCCTTGTGAAAATGTGGGGTATTTTCATACTTGTATCAGTTTTGGGGCACTTTTGTAACCTCTCGTTCATTCAGTAAAATATGGATATTATGAAAACTGCTGCACCTAATTAGGTGAAACGTTTAGAATTTCTTCCCGTGTGAATTACCTTCTTTGGGAAATCATTGCCAAATTGATTGTAAATAACCAAAACTTCTTAGTTCTTAGTCGACCTGTACTTCTACTGGGCCATATGCCCCTGTGCAGGTCCCAGCTCTGGTATGAGCTGGATGTAGCCTGCAAAAGGATTTCCTACTTAGCGGGATAAACTCGAGCAGCTTAACACTCCGCTGCGTTGGGACAAGAGCTTACGGAGAGTGGTTAACTGATGTGCTAGTTCATCAACACTAAAGCAAAGTAGACCCACAGCCTGTTAGATGCCATCTATGCTGCCCTAAACAAACCATCTAACCATGGCCGGCGTTATGCCATTTTACAGTTAGTCGTCTCTTATGCCATGCTCTCTGTAGGGCAGTAGTGCTATTTTTGTCCTTGTCATACACAAAGACCCCGGCAGACCACTCGAGAACAAAAACTTATACAATTGTAATCACATGTTCATATCCACATATATACGAGGGGCTTCAAATGAAAACTTTAAAGGTGAGATAGAAATTAGAAAACCATCTCTTTGTATTGTAACTTGTTAATATGGTTGCTAATGATGTAAAGAGTGTCTTGCATGCATCATTAAAGTGCAGACGAACAACATTATAATTGCAGTTAAAGGATAGTCGCTCCACTATTAACATGCAGCAAAGAGGGGCAACGTTCTGTTATCCATTTTTTTAGCAGCAAAGGGGTGAACCCTATATAAATTCATTGCAAATGAAGGTTCAGCATGGTTCCTGTTCCACAGTGTGCAGACAACTGACTGTGAAACACTGAGGCTATAAGCAACATCCACCTGCCGACTTCTGGTTTGCAACATGCCTATCCATTTCTGCTGTTCTGGCAAACGTCGCATGGCGAAATAAAGATATGTTATCGGCTGCCAAGTAATTTTAAATCTGTCCATGGTAGGTAGTGCTTGATGAACCTGAGTTTAACTCCTAAAGGCCGAAAGAACACGCCTTGACGTCAGAAGACAGATAATATCGCTATCTGAAATTGAAAGCAATGTGTTTTGATTTATCAGTGTTTCAGGATTTTAATTATTGTTGCATGATAAACAAAGTAACTTATTGTATTTTCATTTGTGAAACCAGCGAGGCATTAACAATAATTGGTTTAACAATTCCGGCCTCTAAGGGTAAATATAAAAAAATACATATATGAGATTTTTCAATTGACCCCACCTCTGCTTTTTTAGTTGCTTGTTCGACATGTGCCACCCAGGCAACATCAAATTGCACATGAGGGTCGAGCGGTGCATGTCTGTCATATCCATATAACCATCATAACCAAAAAACCACCCTGTTTGACAATACGAGATCCCAACTTACAATATCCTCTAATTTTTGTGAGCAGTTTATAACATTGTATTCTGAATTCAATTCTGAACAATTTGGTATATAATTTGTGGTATTTCCAAAAATCTCTTAATCGAAGATAAATAGGTCATAACTAAGTGATGCTGTGCTTTAGTTTTACATAAGAAAAAGGTGGGCGCCAAGAGGTCCAAAATATTCAGGAATAAATGCGTTCATGTTGTTATTTCGAATGCCCACAATGAGTAGGTTTACTCTTTAGTGTCTCCTGAAAAGGACGTTAATTGACGGGTTGCAGTAGCTTTTCTCACATCCCGAGCGTGCTGATGAAGCTGGACCAGGGTCCTCCAGGTGGTTGTGCTATGCTTGGCTTCATCTGCATGTTGCTCACTACTACAAGGATCACATCGATCCTTCACTCTGTTAGCCAGGCTGCCATGAAAACAGCCTGTTTTCCAGGGAGGGCTACATGGAAGCCAAGGTGAGGGTCTTGGCCAGTATATTTTTCCTGACCCAGACTAACATGTCTGATCAGTATATTGTGCATTACCAGACATTTGTCTTCCTCCCCATGTGAATGCGTTTAAAATAACAAATATTTTGACAGGTACAACTAATTTAGCCCTTAACAGGGTTAGCTCAAAGCTGGCTGTCACACCATTTAGTTGGTGCATATACAATTTGATATAACTAACAGAGTTTTGTTTTATGGTTGACAATGTTGTGCCTCACCAAAACGAGGGGTGAATCCTTCACTAGCTGCTGCTAGGCTGAGAGATTCCACTTAGTGACATTCCAGGCTGGCATATCTAAGCGCCAAGCGTCTGTTATGTGTAAGTTTTGTCAGTGGTGTGTGTCGGGGGGGGGGGGGGGGGGGGGGGGTGACATGTGAGGTTGAAGATATGTGAGGGAGGGAGGGGGTGGGGCTGACAACATGTGAGGTTGATGATATGTGAGGGAGGGAGTGTAAGGCTGAGGGGGTGTGGCTGACAACATGTGAGGTTGATGATATGTGAGGGAGGGAGTGTAAGGCTGATGGGGTGTGGCTGACAACATGTGAGGTTGATGATATGTGAGGGAGAGAGTATGTGAGGCTTAGGGAATGGTAGGCTGAGGTATAAGAATGGCTGACATGTTTAAACTTCTTAGTATACTATTGTCACGTAAAAGCAGGGCAAACATGACCACATATCCTAGTTCACGTATCACGTATCCTATGTTCACGTATAAGAATGGCTGTTATGTTCACATATCCTAAAGTTGTAGGTTTATACATATTAATCAATATCTGACATGTTTACGTATCCTAATGTTGTATGTTCACATGTAGCAATGACTGGCTGACGTGTTTACATATCATAATGTTGTATGTTCACATGTAGCAATGACTGGCTGACGTGTTTACATATCCTAATGTTGTATGTTCACATGTAGCAATGACTGTCTGACGTGTTTACATATCCTAATGTTGTATGTTCACATGTAGCAATGACTGTCTGACGTGTTTACATATCCTAATGTTGTATGTTCACATGTAGCAATGACTGTCTGACTTGTTTACATATCCTGATGTTGTATGTTCACATGTAGCAATGACTGGCTGACTTGTTTACATATCCTAATGTTGTATGTTCACATGTAGCAATGACTGGCTGACTTGTTTACATATCCTAATGTTGTATGTTCACATGTAGCAATGACTGGCTGACTTGTTTACATATCCTAATGTTGTATGTTCACTTGTAGCAATGACTGTCTGACGTGTTTACATATCCTAATGTTGTATGTTCACTTGTAGCAATGCCTGTCTGACGTGTTTACATATCCTAATGTTGTATGTTCACATGTAGCAATGACTGGCTGACTTGTTTACATATCCTAATGTTGTATGTTCACATGTAGCAATGACTGTCTGACGTGTTTACATATCCTAATGTTGTATGTTCACATGTAGCAATGACTGGCTGACTTGTTTACATATCTTAATGCTGTATGTTCACATACAACATTGTTGACATATCCACATAAAGTGCCTAGATCTTATCCAACAAGATTTTGTATCTATTTTATTACTTTGTGTCCTAATTTGATGTCAGTTTTGTGTGTCCTACAGTTTGATGTCGGGGAGGTAGACTAATGTCAGGTCAGGCTCCATATACTGATCAGACATGTTGGTTAGGGTCAGGTAATATATACTGGCCAAGACCCTCACCTCGGCTTCCTTGTAGCCCTACCTGGAAACGAGCTGTTTTCATGGCAGCTTAGCTAACGAGGTAAGGGATTGACATGATCCCCGTAGTAGTTGGCGACACTTTGTTTTTGTATTTTTCTTTCACCTTATATCTCTATTCCCTAAGGCAGTGTGCGTTGCACTATGACTTTTATTTTGCGTCTGTCGGCCCAGTGCATCCGACTTCGGCATGCATTTTATATAAGGGTCTGCTTCCTCCTGTATTTTCTTAGAGTTTGCTTCCCCTAGTTAACGGCCAGTGCTGTGACATGGAGCGAACACAGCACCTTTGGATTGTGAGCCGCGTCACTAGGCCACGCCGTCCCTATTGATGTCAGTGACCTTAATGCCTTTAGCCAAAATATTCTCTTGGCGAGCAATACAGTGTTGTTGTTTGTCCACCGTTTTCTAATAGGACCACACTGTCATCTGTCAATCTTGGAATGAGTTTATCGGTGGCTGATCAAACCAATCTGAGCCCGAAAGCGTCTGTCACACGTGAGGAGTGAAACATTGTCTGACCATCAGATGGAGACAACTCGTCTCTTGCCTTTTGTGTCGCTTGTCTCACTCAGCTTCCTTGATTCTTGTCTGCTCCACATGTGTCATGCCAGAAGAGATTTTACTACTCCAGGCAGGGCGATTATCAGCAATGTTCTCTCAATTAGCAGGGTCAATGTCTCAGTTCTTCAGTGAGGCTTTCAGAGTGTCTTTGTAACGTTTTATTTGGCCACAGCGAGCGAGACTGCTTCACTCAAGTTTGTCGTATAATATTTTCTTTGGAAGCCGCTCATCTGACATGTGGACAACATGGCCAGTCCATCTAAGCTGCAATTTGCACAGAGTTGTGTGGGTACTTGTCATGCCAGCTCACTAAAAAACGTCTACATCTGTGGTCCTATCTTGCCATTTTATGTTCAGCAGTTTCCTTAGGCAGCCCAGATGAAAGTGGTCAAGCTTCTTGACATGTTGACTGTGCACAGCAGTCCCCAATACAGTGTAAGAATGAGACAACAAGAGACTTAAATTCAAATCTGACCTGTAAGATTTAATTTTGCCAATCAGGCCTGAATTTTGGCCGATCATAGCTGCTGGTGCTTAGTTTGTTGCCATTGTACAAAGCTTGTTACAATTTAATCCAAAGTCTGAAGCGTTTTGAAATGTCCTCTCCCACAGTGGCTTCATTGAGTGGCTGTAAGACTAAAATGTCATATGTGATGTTGAAGAATTTGTCAATACTCCTAATAAAGAGTTAGACAAGGTTAGACAGTAAAGTTATTTTGGTCACATAACAAAACCTACCTCGTTGAAAACCATACTAGTGGGTAGGGTGGAGGGCAGTCGTTCAAGAGGCAGACAACGTTGTAAGTGGGTGGCTATCATCGGGAGATGGACTGGAAAAAGCCTCTCAGATTGCACCACTACGGCAAGAGATAGAGTGCATTGGAGATGCATTGCAGCGGAGATGGCACTTGAACTAAACTCGAGGTAAGGTGTCCGCCTTAGGTGCCGGGGATCGCGAGTTGGAATCATGGTGAAGACCGGGATTCTTTTCACGTTGATCTTCTGGTAAAAATTCTGCTGATCTCTGGGTAGTGAGATCGGAGTCCCGTATTCAGTGTCGAGCACGTTAAAAATTCCTTGGCAGTTAGAAATTGAAAAAAAGTAAGTTTAGCGGCTGCTGCTCCCTTAAGTTAGGTTAAACTGAACTAATAAAGAAACGCTGTGTCTGTCATATCCGTGGACTAATCTAACTCTTCATATCTTCCGTCATGTCATCTATACATCTTCCGTCAGTTCTGTGTGATACACATACTTGCATACAGCTTGCATTTAATAACATGGTAAAGCACTTTAACCTTCAGCACGCCCCAGTCCAGATCATCTTGACACACTCGGCCTACAAAAACGGTGTACGGAAAAAAAAATTATTTTTTGAACGGAGTCACTCCCGACAGCCATTTATTACTGCTGAATACATACTCCATATATACACGATATTTTGCCGGTTAAAGTATCGTATGTTCGATTACAAATGGCTTTTGAACAGTTTTAATTTTGTATACGCCGTTTGGACCAAGCCGACTTTTTGCGAAAGGGGAAGTAGGTTGTTGGGAAAGATCTTTATCGAGTAGATTTTTTTATTTTGTTTGTTTAGATGAAAGAACTACGTTTGAATTGGAAACTAACAGTTGTGTCGATATTGTAAACACAGTATCGATACGTTGTTGTGGTTTCCATGGTTTTCTATCGAAGCGACTAGGCCTAGTGGTCGAGCCCAAATTTTTTCCGAGATTTTCATAAATTTCAACTTCATCTTTTTGTATCTCAAAAACTAACCAACACACAACAAAAACAATAACATCCACATGTTCGTTATGCAATTGTGTGTCTACACGCAAGAAAATCATATTTATTGACAAACAAATATAAAAGTTATAAATTTTGAAAGACACTACCATATGCGACAAATTCAGAAAATTAATTAGGTCAAATCTTTTCCCAAAAAAATTCGGCAGGCTAACAACATCATTGAAACACTCTTTGACAAATTCTCCATCAAAAAATGCTTTAAAACTATTGGCAATTTTGTCTCTAATGAGATAGCACACACACACACGAACGACATTCTATGATCATTAATTTGCATAAAAAAACACATTCAGCTGACCATTTACAGTTTTTTTTAATGAGGCATTTTTCTTCTGTCTTTCTTGCTCCTCCATCAGCGCCCATTCTTGGAATGCAAATGGCGTTTCGAGTTGTGTATTATGTAGTATGTAGGTACAGGAACTTGTTCAAACATGCAGGATTATAACGATATAGAATAGAGAAATAATCCGGTTAAACTTTTCTGAGAATAGCAACATTGTTGTTTCACTTTCCGCTTGCCTGACGTTGGCATAACTCAAATCAACTGATAAATATATACATAGATAAATATATGGAAAGACATACATAAAGATAGACAGACAGACAAATATCGGTACCACGTTTTCCCGATAAATAAAAATTGGTTGGAGGGGACCTTACTCTTGTCATAGCTACAAAGACTCAGTATTCCTTTCCCGTTAGTTAATTATTTTCCTACCTAAAGTTAGGATACTACCGAAATTTAACAAACAAACAAATTGTGGATGACATACTTCTTCATCTTCTTTGTTCGTTCTCAATCTCTCGCTACCAAGCCCTGAAAAGCCCTAAAGGGGAATGGCATGCTTTGCGTCGTGGTTTACATATAGACTGCGATATTTACACCTTTCGGTCTGACACATCTGACTTTAGCAGCCATTTTTGAGTACCTGGCTGCCTTTCCTCTTCGATCAATTTTACTTAGCAAACGTATCAGATAATTATGTGTGGTCTCGAGGTAAGGTGTCCACTTCGGGTGCCAGAGGTTGCGGGTTCGAATAACGGTGCAGACCGGGATTTTTCCACATGGATCTTCTGGTAAAAGTTCCCGTGATCTCTGGGTAAGCGAGATCGGACTTCCCTGTTCAGTGTCCAGCACACGTTGAAAATCCTTTGGCAGTTAGAAATCGCTGTTCGGATAAAATTCAAAATTCTAGCATATCGGTTAAACCACCCTTCAAGAAACTGGTTGTATATAGACTCTTCTAAACCAGTATAAAGATGTTGAGTTCAGTTAGGTTAAAAGCATGTCAGATTGCACCATCTATAGACATCCTACACAAACGAGTTTGCAACCAGAATACAGACCCATGAACACGTTCTACAAGACTGCCCAGCCCACAAAGGTATATCAGAGAGAGAGAAAGAGAGAGAGTGAGAGAGAGAGCTGAGACAGGCGGCTATGGGGGCTGTCGTTCAGACCTGGAAAAGACTGAGTTTCGTCCTGGCAACAGGGCTGCACGTCAAGCAAGGCCAAATTCCTGAGCGCAGAAAAAGTAAAATGCACCGTCAAGACGAGAGGCAGAGGACGTTGGAGATAAATTGCAGTCAGCCTTCACTGTCTTGGAGCAAGTAGAACCCATATCAGCTTAGTATTTTTTCCTGTTGACATGCTATTTTGTTGGGCCTATCTTGAAATTGTGTTTTATTTGTTAATGTATCAGTGTGAATAGCTTGCATGAATCTATGTACAGTAGTACAGTTGATGTATCAGTGTGAATAGCTTGTATGAATCTATGTACAGTAGTACAGTTGATGTATCAGTGTGAATAGCTTGTATGAATCTTTGTACAGTAGTACAGCGATTCTACAGATAACAGCGTAGACTTCCGGTGATGGCTGTTATGTAACTTTTCATTGAACGTCGGTTCTAGTTAGTCTGGTTTCATAACGTCATGGTATAACTACATACCAACAAAAATAAACAAAAATCGCACGCAACAAACTTACAAAGCCTGCTTGTGATTGTAAGAGGCACCCCTCTTCAGAAGGAAGCAACCATTTATTGAAGAAAATAAAGATAACAGTTTTAAAAGACGTTTTTTGTCGCACCCACAACAACGTCAAAATCTTCAATCATCATCATGGATTATATGCCAGACGACTCACAACTCAGCGGTAGGGGACATTCAGTCACACCATCATAAATAATCATATATAATAATATTAATATCATCAACAGTGTTCTAGACAGTCCTCGTAATGACGGTAATCTTTGTACTAAATGTATGTAGTAGTGTAGTAGTAGTATTGATAAGTATTGTAAACAAACTAAAACGAACTCGGAAATCATAGTGCATAGTTATGATAGTAGTATTTTAGTAGTCATAGTCATAACTGAGTCATAACAACGTTGATAGTTTAAGTTAACGACAAATAAAGCTCAATTATCATTATGGTTGTCACTCTTGTTCTGTCCCTGTGTTGCGGTATTTGTTATAGATCTACTCAGTAACTTGTAATCAAGTTTGCAGACAAACAGGTGATTGGCCTATCCGCATTTGGCATGATGGTGGGGTCACTTCCCTTTTGCTGACTTTTGGCATTTATGCTGGCCACTATTTCATTGATTGCAAGTATTTGGTAGGAATCTCATTACTTTAAAAAAATTTTAGCCAAGCCAGGGTTGAATAAGTCTGCTCTTTTTTTATTTTCGACTGCCAAGGCCAAGGGTTTCTTTTATTTACACACTTAAAGCATGTACACAGGACCTCTGAGTATTTCATCCATCTCTGATTGGACTAGGGACTGATCTCACCTCATTTGAAACCAGGGGATACTTAAAACTTGCCAGTTCGTGTCTTGGGAGGCGAGTGCCTTACCTCTCAGCTATAGTAATCACTCTGCCCACATTATATGATAACCAAATGTAACGATGAATACTCGACTTGTACTCTGAGTTAAAAGAGGAAAGGCAAGCCGTAATAAGGAAGGGAACTAGTCACCTCGCAGAAGCTGATACCTTTGTTCAGTGAAGTCTAACACTTGATCCCCAGTGGCTGCACCTGCAGTGGCATTAGCTATACCTTACTACATTTTAGATATATATAGTACAAAACAGGCAAAGTCGTGATGGCCTGAGGATATGTAAGGCAAGCCTGCGGCAGCATTTAGAACATATACAGAACAAGTTGAGTACACATATGGCAAGGCTGCAGTAGAATTGAGGATATGCACAGTAAAAATAAGGTGAGGCTGTGGCAACACTGAGGATATTTACAGTACGAATAAGGCGAGGCTGTGAGGATATGTACAGTTAAAAATAAGGCGGACCCGTAACAGCACTGAGGATATGCACAGTAAAAATAAGGCGGGCTCGTAACAGCACTGAGGATATGTACAGTAAAAATAAAGCAAGGCTGTGGCAGTACTGAGGATATGTACTATAGTCACTTTTATCAGAGACATCATAGTGAAGGTTCTAGTGTTTTATGGTTCAAGTTTGTCACTAATGATCTGTCTTTTCTCACTAATGTTCTGTCTTTTCTCACTAATAATCTGTTTTTTCTCACTAATGATCTGTCTTTTCTCACTAATGTTCTGTTTTTTCTCACTAATGATCTGTATTTTCTCACTAATGTTTTGTCTTTTCTCACTAATGATCTGTCTTTTCTCACTAATCATCTGTCTTTTCTCACTAATCATCTGTCTTTTCTCACTAATGATCTATCTCCATAAACAGTTGCCCTGGTAGAGACCAACAGCCATCCTCTTGGTGTCCAGCTGGTTAGTGCTAGAAAAACAAACAAGCTATCAGAGGCTGCAGACCTTGTGGAGCTAGCCAAATCAATTCAAAAGGTATATTGTTGTTTTTGTCCTGGCTACACGTAATTCTATTCTGTTTCTAAGAATCAGTTTTACTGCACTCCAGGTATATCCATAGGTGCACAGTTTCTGCAAGAAAATGGCGAAGGGTGTGGTTACTGATGGTTCCTGTAAGTTGTTGGTTGTACACACTCTTGCTCCATCCTTTAATACGCACACTGTGTTCCAACTTCGTTTGAGTACAATGCAAGACGGATGAGAAAGTAAAATTCTACAGCTGTCTGAGAAATTCACAAGACTCACTGACCACCTGTTGCACCACAGACTAAATGGACTGGGACAAAACAGACTAAAGCAGATTTATTTCCAGTCCAGACAACAAGAAAAGATTAGAAACAATGCTATCATGTTTCTAGAATTTGCTGCTATCTTAAATGAAATCATAAAACCAATACCAGCATGTTTCATCCTCTGCCTCTGGTAAGGAAGATCCTTTCCTGATCTCATATGTAATATTCCCAACATAGAAGACAAAAGGTCACAAACCGAGGAACAGAAAAAGCACATAGTTACCAGTTGCATCAAACAAAAATTTCTGCCGACATACGAGGACCAGAGAAATCACCAGTGCCAACACTAGACAAGCTCTATGGCAGTGTCGACAGCCTCAGGATGACTGCTGCTTTCTTCTAACAAATTCAAGTTGACATCTGACTGTGTACAAAGAAGAAGAAGAAGAAGAAGAAACAACAATTTCCACCAACAGCATGGATACATGCCTCAGCAAAAGAGGGCATTGAAAACAGGAGAGGAGGCATCATTATAAAACTGAAAAGTGAAGTATACTTCGCATTTGCCACTGGGAGACGCTGCAGCAACTTCAGTGCCGAGGCCAGAGCCCCAAGACAAGCAGCTGAAACTCTAATAGACTGTAAGGAACATGTGGAAAAGCAAGTGGTCATTAAAACAATTGTTGATTCATGTATTGCGGTGTCATCATCCAACAGACAGTCTTTGATAAACTTTGAAATGTCACTCCTATTGTGTGCTTATGAAGCTCATTCTGAACCTCTCTATGGTCATTAGGACAGTAGATTAATATCAGCCTTTGGTGGTTTTAGGCCTTTGCAGCTGTAGTTAGTATCCATTTCAAACTGCAAAGGTGCAAATATCAAAGCCCATCTATAAACGACAACACAATGCATTTTACGACACATTCCATTCTCAAGTCTACATCCTATTACTTGCAAAGCCTTTTTCAGGACTTGGTAGTGTGAGTTATGGAACGAAGAAGAAGAAGGTGACCAATGATTAATATCTTGGGCCATCTTAAGATCTGCTCATGAAACTTCAGCTGCTCTGTTGTAATAGTTTTGTTTAATGTCAAATTTCTAACTGTTTTCCCAGTTGTGACATGTCACATTGTTATAATCTTGTTTGATATCAAGTTTCTTACTGTTTTCCCAATTATTACCCATCACATTGTTGAATCCAGCGTATTTTGATGCTTCTGATTGTATTTTCAAGTTGTCTCCACGTGGCATCAAATTATTCTTCTTCTTCTTGTTTACTCATTGAGGTTTACACTATCAGAAGAGTTCCTCCGATAAACTCAACCATTGTCCAGAGATCCTCTTTAACTGCATTCAACTTTCAACTTAGTGTTGAGACATTTGGCCAATCAGTCTTCCTCAGCTGGATATATATATATATATAGTCTGTTATGCACTGGCCTGAGGTGAAGAATGGTTATCTGGCCCTGCCTGTCAAGAGGGGGGTGGTCGTCCTTGGGTTGGTTCGGATGTCTTCTAACAACGTGGATAGCTCTCTTTTTTCTCATTGTATGTGATTTCAATGCCTTCCCATTCGCATTCTCCTCCCCTTTTAAAAGTTTATCTGCTTTTTCATTCATGGGTAGGGGTAAGAATGGGTCAGTGAGTGCGAAATACAAGACTCATATATCACATAGCCTCTTATGCCCAAGTCTACCTCACCTACACATTGGTTGATCCCGTTATATCCAGTAAACTTGCCAAAGGTTCAGTCTAACTACAGCGGAAGGTAAGATGGGACAGCAAATGAGGTCATGATGAAGTCAAAGCCCCCAGCCAAATGGGGGGAGGTGGAGCACACTCTGCCATAGAACAGCTGTTGAAGACAGAGGTACCAGGCCAGGTACCAGCAGCTATGGTACCCCCCTCCTTGGCAACCGAAAAGAAGAAGAAGATTCTTAGTTACACCACCATAGGATGTTAACTGCTGAAGTACGGTTCGTTTACTGGTATCTACTCCACTCATTTCATTTCTCAGTATGTGAGAGGGCTTGCACTACATGTTGTTGTGTAACTCTTCTTCTTCTTCTTTGCGTTTGGATCTTTTGGACATGCTATATCTGCAGGCCAGTCGCCATGATGAAGTCTGTAGTCTTCACCAGGTTGGAGCGGCTGCCCCACAGCTTTTGTCTCAGCTCCGCACCCTCTGGCCAGGTCTGGTATCTCATTTCCCTGTAGAGTGGACATTCCTGTAGAATGTTTTCAGGATTCTGGCATCCTGTTTCACATGGGCATTCATCGGTGTATGAGATCTTGAGTCGGTATAGATGTTCTAGTAGTCTGCAGTGTCCAATTCTCAGGTGAAATAAGGTAGTTATTTGATTTATTTGGAGTTTGTGAATTGGGTCTGGTGTACTGCTTATGTTTCTGTCTTCTCTCCATTGGTGTATATACTGATTTCTTATGATGTTCTTAATCTCTCTGTATGGTAATCGATGATTAAATTGTGCCTTTTTGCTGCAATCTTTTGCTAGAGCATCATCTCTCTCGTTTCCTGTGATTCCGCAATGGGAAGGTAGCCACTAGAGCGCTATTATTGACTATCTCTGGAGTTTTCCTAGTTCTGCTATGATCTCTGATAACAGTGGTTCACTGTTGTTTTTTTTTATTGCCTCTAATAGTACTCTGCAGTATACTACAGCTATTTTTGTTGGTGGTTGCCTTTCTGTTTGAAGTATTCTCAGTGCTCGTAGGAGGGCCATAGATTCTGCTCTGAGGTTTGTGGACGACTTTCCTGGTGAGAGGGCCTCTTCTGTTATATTTCCACTTTTGTGTCTTATGTATATGCCTCCTCTCCCATTCTGGAACCATCTGTGTACACCTGTTTCCATTCCTTGGCTGTATAACCCTTAAGATCCTATAGATATTTTTCATTATGATCTATAGAATCCTGAATTAAATCAATAAAACCAATGAGAAATGGGTGCCTGTCTTATTGTATCTGTAACTTATATATATGTAACTATTATATTTATTGGAATGAATTTTGAGTATGTTATGTATGAATGGATGAGTGTCTAAAATGTAATGCTAGTGTGCAAAAAGTAGAAATTGTTGTATGTGTGCACCTACTATAATAGAAGCTCCAGCTATCGAAAGTAGTGCACACCAAATGTGCATCCCCTGCATCATTTACACTAGTATCACTAGGCCTACTATCATCATCAACTGTCCCAACCATCAACGAAACTATTGCTGTGGTATAGATCTAGCTCACCGTTATCACTCTCTATCTCGATATCTGATTGATTATCAACATAATCAAAGTTTAGTTTGTCAAATGAATAAAACAGATTCCATCTTGACGGCCCTGCTTGCTCACTATCAGATAAATCAATCATCTTTTAGTGAAAATGCACTGGTTTGAACATCAAATTTGTTTTCGATACTTTATCAGTACTTTCTCCTTGCATAGGAATTCAAAACAGAAGGCAACGGCAGGCATGGTAACCGAGAAACAGACACAATGAGAACCAGCGGTTTTCAGCGGTGTAGGACTTTAAGGGTTAATGCCCACAATGAGTATGTTTACTCTTTTGTGCGCCCTGAAAAGGACGTTAAGTGGTGGGTTGTAGTTTAGCATTTCTCACATCCAGAACGTGCTGATGAAGGTGAATCGGGGACCTCCAAGTAGTTATCCTTGGCACTCACTATAGCAGGGATCACGCTAATCCACATCTCGTCAGCTAGACTGCCTTGAATACAGTTTGTTTCCAGGCAACCCTACATGGAAGAGGGATGGTCTTGGTCATTATGTTGTGCCTGACCGGACTAGCGCCTCAGTTCCCATTTGGAACAGTTAAAATTGTTATACCTTGTGTATTGTGACTTTCCTAATTGTTTTTCCTGTTGTCAAATGGGTCAGTCAAATTGTGACATGTGACATTATGCGCATTTGAGAAGTTTATCTGATCTTTACTTGTCCGGTTCAGGCTGACGAGTTCACCAAGGCCAATGTTGGTAGCAAGCTGACCGTAATCGCTGAACAGATACAGCATCTCCAGAGGCAGGCCAGAAAGGTGGGACATTCTTATGTTTGTTGCCTTGTTCTCTGTGTGGATCTGGTGATCCTTTATTTTGGGAGGTAAGAATAGGTCCACTGCCCCATACTACACATGTTGTAGACATAAATAAACTAAGAAGGGCTGTGGCTGGCAACCTTGTCATGTACAGAAACCACTAATGTATTAACAAAGTATTTCTCTCACGATGCTGAGCAGCGCATGAACTGCAACAGTCAGCGACCCATAGCTGACTGCTAGCGTCAAGACCAGCAAACCATAGCTGCCAAGACCCTTCTACACCTCCATGCAGTGATCTTGGATAACAGGGCAGACTGGCTAAGGAGAAGGGATTGAAGAGGGAAGACTAGCCTGGTACTAAAAAAATGCTTGCTGAGGTCAGATGTGTTGGACCGAAAGGTGCAAATATCGCAGTCAAGCTGTAAACTACGACACAGCGCATTCCGTTCTCTGGACTACATTCTGCTACTTAAGCCCTTTTCAAGGTTTGGTAGAGGGAGATTGAGTACGAATGAAACCATGCCAAATCTGATGTGTTCTGTCCTAAGTTGGATGATTAAACTGTGCTCCCCTCGTTACAGTTTGCGACTTGTTATTTTTGTTTGGGTGTGTCATGTTTTTATACATGGCATGTCTGGTCTCCATCTGTTTAACTATTCATTTATTATTAAATATTTTGGCAGAGTTATTACAATTACCGTCTCTCATTGCAGACAGATTTGGTCTGCTCCTTGTTTGCAATATGCTCCAGTCCATTATGCTGTAAATGGGTAACCCACTTGCATTTCTGGAAGGGAGGGGGCAGGCCAGCCTGCCTAAACATGATGAGGCCTTGTACAGTAAAGTCTCTTAACACTTCATCTCTGATGACAATATTTGCTAAGGACCTAGCTTTATTTTTGACATTTCTGTGTTAGATACTGGAAGAAGCCAAGAGAGATGCAGCTTTGCACCATGCGGCCTGTAACCTGGTCAAGAAGTCTGGGACAGTCTATTTCCTGTACCGACGAGAGTCCGGCCAGAGCTACCTCAGTTTACTTTCACCTCAGGTAAGCCCACCATACTTTTCAGGCTCATTGATGATACACAATCCAGGTGTCGCCATCAGACAGCTGTGTGTGACCGACCTCAACTACGTCAAGCCAAACTCTCACCCTCAGGCACTGATTAAAAACCACTGGTATGTCTAGAAGATCTTGCATCTAGGTTAGCCCTCCACATCTCAAAACCCTGGCCACAACGACATCAATTATTGTCGATGACACTCATGTCAGCTTCACTGAGGATTTAACTGACCAGGACAACAAACATAATCTGGAAAGATATTGTTGTAGGAATAGATGTTGAACAGGAGTGGGAAAGTTTTAAAACAGTTCTAGAAACGCTAAAAGAGGAATGTGTTCCATGTAGGGAGGTAAACCCCAAGCGTAAAAAGTGGATAACTAGATTTGTAGTGAAATGTAGAAGAGCAAAAAATAAAGCATGGAAAAAATATATAGAGGCAGGTAAATCAAAAGAAACATATGTAAAATATTTGGACAAGCAGAACATATCTCAGAAAGCGAATAAAACAGCAAAAATAGACTTTGAAAAACAACTTGCTCAGAGGATAAAGACAGACAGTAAAAGCTTCTTTTCTTATGTTAGAAATAAACAAATAACGAAAGACAAAGTAGGCCCTCTCATAGACAGTACAGGGAAAATAATAAGTGAGAATAGTGAGGCTGCTAATCTGCTCAATCAGTACTTTGGCAGTCTTCACAAAAGAGGACTGCTCCGAGATCCCAGAGCCTATAGATATTTTTCAAAGAGACATGGATACAGCGGGATTAAGATCAATCTGTATTACAGAGGAAATAGTTTTTAAAAAATTGGAGGGGTTGAAAATGAATAAATGTCCAGGTCAAGATGGTATTCACCCAAAATTGCTGTATGAAATTAGAGACCAACTAGCAAAACCATTGACTATATTATGTTCTCAATCACTTACAAAAGGGATTGTTCCACGGGATTGGAAAGATGCAGGAGTGATCCCCTTATTCAAAAAAGGCAAAAAATCAGATCCGGCAAATTATAGACCGGTGAGTTTAACGAGCATAGTCAGTAAATTGTTAGAGTCAATAATCAAAGAAAACATTGTAATGCATTTAGACAAATTTTATCTAATTAGAAATAGTCAGCATGGGTTTACTAGAGGGAGATCATGCTTAACAAATCTATTAGAATTCATGGAGGAGGTTACTAAAATCATAGATAAAGGGGAGCCAGTGGATGTTATTTATCTAGACTTTGCAAAGGCCTTTGATAGAGTACCTCATCAAAGATTATTTCGAAAGTTAAAATCACATGGAATAGGTGGGGAAGTTGCCAAATGGATTGAAAATTGGTTAACGGGGAGAAGGCACAGGGTGGGCATAAATAAGGAGTACTCTGAGTGGTGTGAAGTGAAAGGTGGTGTGCCACAGGGCTCGGTTTTGGGACCAATTTTGTTCTTGATATATATAAATGATTTGGACATTGATATGAGATCCATGATTGCAAAATTTGCTGATGACACAAAACTATGCAGTAGTGTCTCATCTAAAGCGGAAGTGGATATATTGATGTCGGATTTAGATAAAATTTGAGAATGGTCTGTAAGCTGGCAAATGGAGTTTAATATAGATAAATGTACAGTCATCCACATGGGTAGATCCAATATGGAACATAATTACAGAATGGGAGAAAACAATATTAGAAAGATAGATAAGGAAAGGGACTTAGGGATTATAATAGATCATACAGGAAAGGTGAGTGAGCAAGTTAAGGTAGCAGTGAAAAAGGCAAATGTAATGTTAGGTATGATAAAAAGAAATATTAAACATAGGAGCAAGGAAGTGATCGTCAAACTGTATAAAGCTTTAGTTAGACCTAGATTGGAGTACTGTGTACAGGTGTGGAGTCCTTATCATAGAAGGGACATAAACATGCTAGAAAGAATACAAAAAAGAGCGACAAAGATGATAGTGGGATTCCAGAATTACAGTTATGAGGAACGACTCAGAAAAACAGGCCTACAGTGTCTCGAAGAGAGAAGAATTCGTGGTGACTTAATACAGGTTTATAAGATGATCAGAGGAATCGATAAATTAGACTATAACAAGTTTTTTAAAATACAGCCACCTACAATAACACGAGGGCATAGCTACAAGCTGACTAAAGAGAGGTCCAGGTTAGATATTAGGAAATATTTTTTTAGTCAGAGAGTGGTGTCTGCTTGGAATGTATTGCCAGGGGAGGTAGTGGAGGTAGGGACAGTTAATGCATTTAAGAATAAACTGGATGCGCATAGCTTTTAGAGCAAGGTGATGTAAATGTAACTGGTTGTATACAGACTCTGCAGGGTCTTCTAAACCAGTATAAAGACGTTAAGTTAAGTTAAACACAACTTTTGACGCACAAAGCTGTGTGGACATCATTCCAAGAATCGATCTGGTTTCTACCTCTATGAATGCCCTGTATCGAGTCTGGAACCTGCAGAGGCTTTCGCTGAAAACCAAGCTACAATTTACATGTGTGATCAGAAGCACATTGAGGCCTTACACATGCACAGCCAGGGGCACATTCTTGCTATTCACTGGTATGGCTGAGTCTCAAACAGAAGTCCCCCAGTGGACAAACCTCAAAAGCACATTCACCATTCTAAACCGTCTCCGTAGGGAAGGAAGACTAACGTCTGGTCAGACAAAATATACTGGCCAAGACCCTCACCTTGACTTTCTTGTAGCCCTCCCTGGAAATGGGCTGTTTCATGGTAGCCTAGCTAACAAGGTCAAGGATTGACGTGATACCCGTAGCAGTGAGCGACACGCAGATGAAGCCGAGCATAACACAACCGCCTGGATGATCCTGGTCCACTTTCATCAGCTCGCTCGGGGTGTGAGGAAAGCTACTGCAATCCCTCACTTTGCAAATAGCAGGATGTTGTCCAGAGAACGGAATGCGTTTTGTCATAGTTTACAGCTCGACTGCAATATTTGCACCTTTCTGTCCAACGCATCCAACTTCAGTAGGCATTTTTGAGTGCCTGGTTAGCCTTCCCTGTTCAATCTCTTCTCCTTAGCTAGTCTGCTCTGTTGCAGTCTGTCATCCTTGAATCAAGTGTGGAGGTTTTGAAGGATCTTGACAGCTCTGGTTCGCTGATAGCAACCAGCTATGGGTTACTAGCCTACGACGACCCCCTTGATTCTGTTTAAAATGTAATAGTCTATGAAGAGGTTTATACAATATTTTAATACAGGAACAAGGAAGCAGAGGTAGGTATGTTGGTAGACCGCTTAGTCGGCAAGGGAAGACCCTTCACACAAACTGTCCATGACCATGGCAGGTGGCTGAGTTCCATGCTGTTTGCGATGATGATGATGTAATTCCAATTTGATAAGTATTGCGAGAACAGACATGGAGGTAGAACAGCAATGGAGAGGGTTGTTCTCCATGGTGTTAAGGGCTCGCTTTAAGAGCTGGTAGACGGGGACGTCCTTTACAAGACAGGCCACATGTCCAAGTAGAGACAGATGGCGACGGTTTAGCATGGTGGTGCTTTCAAAGCCTGTTATTTTGGTGACATCGTCGTTTGTGACCAAGGATCACAAGAATGTACCTCTGGCTGCACATGTGGAAGGCTTCAATGTGTCTCTGATCACTCAATTGAATAGTCCAAGTTTAGGGGAAGTATAGTAAGATAGGGTCTACACAGGTTCTGGAAATCCATAGCTTATTTCCAATGAAAGCCTCCACTGGATCCAGGCTCAATGTAGGGCTAAGATACAGCAGTACATGAGTACAGCTGCTTGCGTCAGAGTTAGAACCATAGCTGACCAAGACCTTATTCGACTTCCACATGGCGGCCCAGGAAACAGGCTGCACTAGTGTAGTGTGGCCAAGTGATAGGGATCGCAGAGGGAACCCATACCCGGTACTAAAAAAAAGTCAGCTGATATCGGAAGTGTCTGGCCAAAAGGTGCAGACATCACAGCCTCGTTGTAAACTACGACACAACGTCAAAACATCCTTTTCAGGATGAACACAGAATAAGAAGAAGACTTAATGCTCGGCATTCATAGAGGTGGCAGCCAGACCGACTACGTGCATCAGACTTTAATTTTTTGCCAAGGTAAATGAAATAGCATAGCTGCCTTTAACGATGATTTGCTGTCGTTGTGTAAAAGATGTTTAAAGGACGTGAGTTTACGCAACAATATGCGATTGACCTGGTCTCGGAAGAGCTTTCGTTAACTCATGTCCTTCTTTAAACATCGTTGTCCAGTTCTTCACCTTTGTCTTCAACACACTTTTGTTACCATACACTACCTGCATTCTGCGATGAATGTCAACTGGTCGACATCCTTCAGCTGTTAGAAACCGCTCACTGATCAGCACTGGACGGATTTTATATCACACCCGCCATGTTTTCAATGGTCTGCTGAGGAAACTATGAGTTGGAGGACAATGAAATTTTGCAACCTTAACAGTTGGTATGTGCTGTTTACACCTGAAGGGGCGTCATCATGCACAATGTACGTATGTTCACTTGCTGCAGTTTGGTCCAGTTTCATTTGAACATGTCTCGTAGATGACAGAATGCAACACGTGTGCTAGATGTTAAAGTCAGTCTAATTGGACAGAAATGATGTTTTGTGTGCAGTTATTCAAGGTCGAAGGGGACATAAGGAGTTGAGACAAAAATTTAGTTTAAAAAGTTGGGATATCAAGGGTTAACACCATTGTTCTTTTCTTCACGTACAGGAATGGGGCTCCTCTTGCCCCCATGAGTTCCTGGGGGGCTTCAGACTGGAGTACGATCAATCTTGGACCCCTGTCACAGACCTGGCAAAGAGAGACAGAGATAACGCTTTCATCGACAACCTGTACAAGACACAGCAGGCACTGACTGCCGGACCCATAACGGACGATATGCTCTTGCTAGGTGGTTGTGGAATGGCTTCACAAGTTGTTGACATTACGGAGAATGTTGGTCTACTCCAAGAGAGCTGACCTGGCTGGCTGCAGCTCATCTTGTACATAGGAATTCTCTAAGTGGGGGGCTACAATTAGCCCAGGCAAGGGGTTTGGGTTCGAACTCTCTATCATGAAATTGCAATAGAGTTCATCTTACAAAGGTCATGTAGACACAGCAGGTGTAGCCAGATATACGTGATAAACTTACATTATCTAACCAGTGCAGTACGTTTTCATCTTAACCATGGGGTCACATTCCTGAAAGTTCATCTGTCAAGTAAATTATCCAAAAAACAAATCCATTTAAAAATATATTTTAATGGGATAAGTTGGGGAAAGAAGAGTGAAAAACTCATTATCTCAGGGAGCAGGAAAATAGGAGAAAAAATTGGATAATCTCCTGGTTAGTACATGATTAAAACACATTTTAAAAAATTTAAATAATGTGAACTGAAAGTATATTTTTTTTCATACGCTGATAATGAATGACAGCAATTTTCAGTCTGGGCTAATTTGACTTATTTGTGAATTTCAGTCCTGGCGTAAATTCTAGAATTTCGTAAGTCAACGTTTTATTCAAAATAAAATGTAATATTATTGAACAAATTGAACCAAACTTACGATCTAAACATTGTGAGACACATAATTAAACTATCAATCACACGAAGTGTTCATAATAAAGATTATATATGAAGCGTTGAATTACATTAACCTTTTACTTTCCAGATGACAAAATTACGTCTATTTCCTTTATTTGCATAATTTTTCAGCATGTCCAGCCATGACGTAGTTGTTGATTTTGAAAACCTCTAATTTTGATTTTTAAATTTAAAAAAAATTATTTTTGTGTGTGTCTAGAGACATATATTAATAAAGAACTTGTTGGTGTTATTGTGTGTATGTTAGTTTTTGAGATACGAGAAGATGAAGGTGATAGTGGTCAAAAATAGCATTAACATATAGACTCACCCGGCGTTCCTTGGTTAGAAAAAAAATAGTTTGCAGAAAAATGGGACTATTACTACTTAATATCAATGTTTACAATAATGGCTATGTCTGTCACTTCGACTATACAGGTAATTATTGTATCTACAAACTAAATAGATCTACTTCAGAAAAATCCATTGCAGAAACTTAATTCTCTCATTCTCAGAAATGGGTGAAACTTCAAATCCTAACGAAAAACAGAAGAAATCCTTTCTAAAATCTAAAACAATTTTATAAATCACCATTGTTTTCGTCTAACCGTACATAACGGAAGTTGAAACTCTCTACTATCAAAAGAGCAATATCTGCGTACGATGAAGAAGAAAAAGAGCAATATGTTCAGCCATTCCAACTGCATTAATCCAGTAGTTTATATACGATTAATCGATGACCCTAAAGCTGACGGCATGCAACGCCCTTGGACTGGAGCCAAATCGTCAAAATCTCACGTCGTTGGAACGGGAAAGATTAAAACTTTTTTTCCTCATGTTTACCCTGTTGCGTGTATCTCCGGTATATCAGTTAATTCCTATACACCTACCTTTTGTATTATGTGTCCCAGTCAAAGTCTCAATTGGGTGTGTGTTGAATATCCGCGAGTGATCCGCATAGATGATCATTGGACTGATCAAATAACAAATCATTTCTACGGTCCTGAAGCCCAACTTTTGTTGCAATAAATCGGAAGACTTTCAAATCTCATATCATGTGCTGTAATTGACCGGAAATAATTGTACAGTTAAACGTCAGCTGCGCATATGCAGATGCAACCATCATGCAGAGCCATATAAAAAATAAAATTTGTAAACTAAATCACAAAGCACAAATGCATGTTACCGATGTCCGTTTCTTTCAAAGCGAGCTTTCATATTTAGGTTTTTTGCGGCCAGTGCTGGGCGGAACAAGCTGTAAAAAGTTAAGATAATCTATTCCATTCTTTCCTATTACAATATGGTATCTCTATGTTTGACTGTGATTCTATACATTAATGCATTAAATTGTTCAAACTCGTGCTTTCTTTTCTGACTACTGTCTCCCATTTTGTCTGTGGCAGACCTAGGTGTCTAGGACATTGTAATATGTAGATAGGAACATTTGCCGTCAGCCACAACAATAGGATAACATACTTTAGAGGAAGGAAAATTAAAGGGAACGAGTGAGTGAAAATTAGCTTTCCATCGTGGATTTTGCTGCTTGGCAATAGGAAGATAGTAAGAATAGTTGCGCATCGCAAGCGAAGGTGATCACATCTTCAGTCTTGGTGTCTGAAGCTTGCGCTAAACTTGGATTTAAATGAGGAAGAGGAACATGTGGCAGAATGGTTTCAATGCCTGGCTGATGACAAGGAGGGCAGCGAATTGAATCCATGGTATATGCATGTGTTGTTTTTCTGTTTGGAGTGAAATAAACAAACATAGCCAGCACACGCGTGTCAAAGCAGCCTGTAGTTCTCTGCTTAAAAACCCCTAGACCTCCCCTAGATGTAGTACTGCTGGTTGTCAACCTCACTCTCTGATCCTGAGCTATGACTCTAGCGACAGATGTGGTCAAGACGGCTGGTAATATGATAGAATGCAGTGGATAACAATGGTATTCTAGTTCTCTTCTTTTTTGAATTCAGGATCTTTTGGTCATGCTATATCAGCAGACCAGTCGCCATGATGAAGTCTGTAGTCTTCATCAGGTTGGAGTTGGTTGCCCCACAGCTTTTGTCTCACCTCCGCACACTCTGGCCAACTCTCGTATCTCATTTCCCTTTAGAGTGGGCATTCCTGTAGAATATGTTCAGGATTCTGGTCCTCTGTTCCACATGGGCACTCATCGGTGTGTGAGATCTTTAGTCGGTAAAGATGTTCTAGTAGTCTGCAGTGACAAGTTCTCAGACGAAATAAGGTACCGGTTGTTTGTTGGTTTCTTTTGAGTTGGTGAATTGGGTCTAGCGTACTGCTTATGTTTCTGTCTTCTCGCCATTGGTGTGTATACTAATTTCTGATGATATTCTTGATCTCTCTGAATGGTACTCGAGGATTAAATTGTGCCTTTTTGCTGCCATCTTTTGCTAGTGCCTCAGCTTTCACATTTCTTGTGATTCCGCAATGGGAGGGTAGCCATTGTAGCGCTGTTGTTGAGGATTTCTGTAGTTCTGCTCTGATTTCTGATACCAGCGGTTCGTTGTTTGTTTTTTGTATTGCATCTATTAAAAATCTGCAGTCTGGGAAGACAACTATTTTTCTTGGTGGTTGCTTTTCTGTCAAAAGTATTCTTAGTGCTCGCAGGAGGGCCATAGATTCTGCTCTGAGGTTTGTGGATGTCTTTACTGTTGAGAAAGCCTCTTCTGGTAAATTTCCACCTTTGTGTCTTATGTATATACCTCCTCTCCCATTCAGGCCCACCCTGTCTGCTGTGCCATTCTTTGGTATTATATTTCTTCTCAATCATCGCTTGTGACAAAGTTTTCAGCTCGTGGTTACTGTGTTGGTCTTTTCTTGTGATTCCTGGGATCTCTGTACTTACTGCAATGGCGTTTATGTTGCAGCTTAGCTTATAAGCATTTCTATTTCTGCAGGCTGGTTGGGTATTAGGTCCCAATATTTTTGGTGTAGGTGGTTTGATGTATGGATGAAACTGGTTCACTTAAGCCTATTTTTCACTGGGTGTTTCAGTTTGATATGTATGGAGTGATCAGGTATACATAGCAACTTTTTTGCTAAGTGTTAACATAGGCATTGTATCATCTCACTGCTATCAACGTTCCACACCATATTGTTGGGAGTCACCTTGCTATCTGTTGAACCAGCTAATGGTTTCATCTGCATAGTCCACAAACTCGGGTCTTAACATGGTTGCAGTAGATAAACCCTAGCGCACAAAGGGTTCAGTTAGATTAGTCTAAGAATTAACATCATTGCACACGGTTTAACCCATAAGTGCTCTGTTCTTCTCTGTATTTTTGGAGAATCTCAGCACGATGCACGAACTCCGTAGCACCGGCGAGGATCCCGTAATAGATTGGGTGGATTTTTAACATCATTTTGAATTTTGCCCAGTCAGCGGCCGTTACGCCTACTCTTTTCGAATTCCAACTTCCGGGTGATTTTTAACGTGCGTATCACTGCACACGGGCATCCGATATCTACTTCACAGATTTTCGGGGAAATACCAGAAAGTCCACGTGAAAAAAAACCCGTTCTCCACCGTGATTTGAATCCGCAACCTCCAGCATCTGAGGTCAACGTCTTACCTCGAGACCACTCAGTCCCCAAAGGATTCAGTACTCCTGGCTACCTACACTTGATTTAGCCTGCCAGTCGAAGCAGTGTTCCTGATATAGTCACCATGCATGCTACAGCTACATGGAGCCACAGGGGAGAGCTGGGACGCAAGTAGAGATCATGATACATGCAAATCCCTGTTGAGGAGATTGCGAACATACGTAGAATAAGAAGAAAGTGTAAAAGCACGGTATGTTCTTTCAAACAGAGGTACGGGGACGGCGTGGGCTAGTGGTTAAGTGACACGGCTCCCAACCGAAGGTGCTGGGTTCGATCCCCATCACAGCACCGGCCGTTACCCCGGGGAAGCTAACCCTTAAAAAATGCAGGAGGAAGCAAACCCTTACATAAAATGCATGCTGAAGTTGGATGCACTGGGCCGACAGGCGCAAAATGAAAACTACAGTACAACGCACACCGCCTTGGGAAATAGAGAAATAAGGTGAACGCAAAAAAAAAAAAAAAAAAAAACAGGTACCTTTTCCTACCACCCCATACACTTTTTTTTATTTTTTGCGCCGCCTTATTTCTCAATTCCCCAAGGTGGTGTGTGTTGCACTGCGGTTTTTTTTTGCGCCCATCAGCCCACTACATCTGACTTCATCATGCATTTTATATAATGGTCTGCTTCCTCCTGCATTTTCTAATGGTTTGCTTCCTCTGGAAAATGGCTGGTGCTGTGATGGGGATCGAATCCAGCATCTTCAGATTGTGAGCTGTGTCACTTAACCACTAGCCCAAGCGGTCCCCCACCCTTACTTACTTAGTCACTCCTCTTCTACCGTGAGGTGTAGAGGTTTGCCAAAGAGAACGCCACACTGCTCTATTCACCTTCTTTTTCCTGGCCTCTTTCCAATCCAGCCCTCTATCACTTAGGGACTGTCGTATGTTGTCTTCCCAACGTACTTTGGGACGTC
The DNA here is from genome assembly GCA_036924085.1 of Ariolimax columbianus. Taxonomy (NCBI): domain Eukaryota; kingdom Metazoa; phylum Mollusca; class Gastropoda; order Stylommatophora; family Arionidae; genus Ariolimax; species Ariolimax columbianus. Next base: position 44,254,740 of record JAVGWX010000012.1, on the reverse strand, counting down.
CTCGGGGTCTGCGTCCTTGACTTTTGATCTCCCATGATCGCTTTGGTATCCGATCTTCTTCCATTCTACAGACATGGCCAAACCACTGTAGTTGGGACTGCTCCACTCATGTCTGCAGGGGTTGAACTTCAAGATTGCTACGTATTGTCTGGTTACGGATCTTGTCCCTTTTCATCACCTGGACCGCCTTTCTTAGGTACCTCATTTCTGAAGTTTGTTATTGCCTTTCTTGGGCTGTAGTCATTGCCCAGGACTCACATCCATATGTCAGGACAGGCACATAGGTCGAGCGGTATACATCCATCTTTGTTTTCCTGCTTATTTCTCTTCTGTTTATTGCATGGAACAGTCTACCTGCTGCTGCCCTTCGTGCAGTTAACTCCTCTTTGATTCCTGCCCTGCTGTCTATTACCACTCCTAGATATTTAAAGTTGCTGACCTGCTCTAGTGCTCGTGTTCCCAGGGTTTTCTGATGTCTCTTTTCATCTCTGGCGATCACCATGGTTTTTGTTTTGGAGTTGCTGATGTGCATTCCTCTCTTCTTCAACTCTTCTTCCCAGACCTGCAAGTTGATCTGGAGATGTGCTTCGGTTTTCGTGATCAGGGCCACATCGTCTGCAAATGCTAGTTCTGATATGTAACTTGGTCTCATCTTCCAGTACCTTACTTCATACTTTTTTTTCCGTTCCTTGCAGGCTTTGATGACTTCATCTATGAGGAGTATGAAAAGGTACGGTGATAGAATGTCCCCCTGTCTTACTCCGATAGTGGTCTTGAACTCTCCTGACTCTTGATTTGATGTCCGCACATAATTTCTGCATGTTTTATAGAAACTCTGTATGGTAGAGATCAGGGGTCCTGGGATGTTCTTCCTTGTCAGGCACTCCCAGAGTTTGTCCCAAGGAACTTTATCAAATGCTTTCTCCAAATCCAAAAAGCAGAGATGCATCTCTTTATTATATTCAAGAGCCTTTTCACTTAGCTGTCTGAGTGTAAAGATAAGGTCTTGAGTACTTCTGTTTGCCCTAAACCCACATTGAGTTTCATTCATATTTGGCTCTGCTAGACCTCTTAATCGCCGTTCTAGAATCCTAGAGTAGACTTTCCCGGGGACACTAAGAAGGGAAATACCTCTGTGATTTTCACATTGTCGATTGTCGCCCTTTTTAAATATTGGTATTATTATTGCAACCTCCCAGTCTCTTGGTATCTTCTTGTGGCGCCAAGCTGCCTTGAGAATCTTCATGAATAGCATCTCTCCTGCCGCTCCCATGTATTTAACCATTTCTGGTGTTATACCATCATGTCCTGCTGCTTTACCAATCTTAATTTTGTCCAATGCTGCCTTTAGTTCTTCCATTATGATATTATCGTTTCCTTCCATGGCTCCCTCTTCTTGAATTGGGACTGTTACTTCCAGAGCATGGTTTTCCTCCACTCCAAGGAGATCTGAGAAATATTCTTTCCGTCTGTTCATTACCTCTTCTGGGGCGGCCAGCAGCGCACCTTGTTTATCTTTAACAAATTTCCTTTTCCTTCCTCATGTTCTTTAAGGTTCTGTAGAACAGTTTCTGGTTTTCTCCAGCATTATTTTCCAGTTTCTCTCCAAATTCTTCTCAGGATTTCTGTTTGGCCTTGAGCACAGTCTTCTTTGCTTCTGTTCTAAAATGTACATATTCTTTATATTTCTTTGTTTGTTCTTCTGTATTCCTAGCCCCTAGGTATTGCTTCCATGCCTTTTTCTTTTCTCGTATTATTGTTTTCACTTCTTCTGTCCACCATGGTGTACTCTTTCTCTTCCACCCTTCTTTTGTTTGACCGCATGCCTCTGCTGCAGCCTCTTTGATGATGTCTTTGAATTTTACCCAAAGCATTTCCATATCTTCTTCAGATTCCTCTATCCTTTCTATTGCTGTTGTTATGAGGCGGTCCCCCACCCCATACACTAATTGACGACGATGATGGGGGTGCTAGATTATCCCCAAGCACTGATAAAACCACGTGAGTATCTAGAAAACCTTGCATCTAGATTAGGCCTTGACATCTCAGTGGCAAAATCAAAGATACAATATCTTAGTTGCAATCCCACGATGACACTAATTATTGTCGATAGCAGTCTGACTGAGAGAATAGGGGTCAAAGGGGAAAGTCAAACCCTATAATACAAAATGTGCCATACTAAGACCGGATGTGTCTTGCCGAACGGCTAGAAATTTTACAGCCTCACTGTAAACTGCGATACAACTTATAAAAATGTTCTCTTCAGGGCGAACAAAGATGAATGATGAAGACCAGTTAGCTGAAATTCATGTAAAATCAGCCTTATCTGCTCAAATAAGAAAACTCTATACACAATCTTTCTGGTGTGCTCAGACCAGCACATGAAAACTCTGTACCATATACAGTCACCCTGATCTCCCCAGACCAACACATGAAAACTCTGTACCGTATACAGTCACTCTGATCTGCTCAGACCAGCACATGAAAACTCTGTACCGTATACAGTCACTCTGATCTGCTCAGACCAGCACATGAAAACTCTGTACCGTATACAGTCACTCTGATCTGCTCAGACCAACATATGAAAACTCTATACACATTCACCCTAGTGTGCTCAGGCCAGCTCACAAAAACCCTTATACACAATCACCCTGATCTGCTCAGACTCCCAGCTGATAGCTAGTTTCACTCTTACAACATACATTTTTGTGTCTAATATAGCATATGGCATTGCCTATTTCAAGACCAAAATAATGTGACTACCGTACTTGTGATAGGGGCTAGTAATAATAATAGTTGCCCATCACAAGCAGAGATAGGAACTAGTAATAATAATAGTTGCCCATCACAAGCAGAGATAGGAACTAGTAATAATAATAGTTGCCCATCACAAGCAGAGATAGGAACTAGTAATAATAATAGTTGCCCGTTGCAAGCAGAGATATGAGCTAATGTTTGTTTAAGATAATATTCTTGTGTGAGAACTTTGTGACTTTCATACCTGCGAAAGAAATATAAACGGAAATGGCAGTCATAATAAAGAAAGTTGTACTCAGTCAGATATAGACGATACAGTCGATGAAAGTGTCTTTCTTCTTTATTGCCATTCTTTTTTAAAAGGACATTAGCGACGTTGTGTCATAATTTACAGCAAGGTTGCGATATCTTATAAATTGCACTATAGCAAGTTTTTTTTTTTAAAATGCAACCACCTACAACAAAAAGAGGGCATATCTACAAATTACCCAAAGAAAGGTCCACGTTGGATATAAGGAAATTTTAGTCAGAAAGTGGTGAATGATTGAAACCGGCCTACAGTGTCCAGAAGAGAGGAGAATTCATGGTGACTTAATACAGGTTTATAGGATCATCAGAGGAATGGATAAATTAGACTATAATCAGTTTTTTTTAAATACAGCCACCAACGAGAACAAGAGGGCACAGCTGCAAATTAACTAAAGAGAGGTCCAGATTAGATATTAGGAAAAAAAATCTTTAGTCCAGAGAGTGGTGAATGCTTGGAATGCATTGCCACAGGAGATAGTGGAGACAAGGACAGTTAATACATTTAAGAATATATTGGATGCCCATAGCTTTTAGAGCAAGGTAATGTAAATGAGACTGGTTGTATACAGAGTCTTCTAAACCAGTATAAAGACGTTAAGATTGGAATGCTTTGCCACAGGAAGTAGTAGAGGCAGGGACAATTAATGTATTGAAGAATAAATAGCTTTTAGAGCAGGTGGAAATATACAAAAGTAGCCTTATCGTAGCCCGAACAAAATTCAAGTTAAACATCTGCCCAAGTTGTTTGTGCCTTTTTCCATGTGGTATGTTAAGAGTAGCTATAGGTGGCGCCTAATTGACAGCAGGTCGGCTTAGCTCTGGTGTTTAGGTTGGACTCGCACATCGTTTAAATCAACCTCAAAGAAACTGATTGTACACAGACTCCGCAGAGTCTTCTAAACCAGTGTAAAGACGTTGAGTTATCTGCGCCGTTCAGCCTGATACATCCAATTTTAGCACAGAAATCGGGTTTGCCTTCCTTCTATAATTCCTAATCTCTTAGCCAGACTGCATGGTTGCAGTCTGTTTCCGGGGTCGCCACTTTAAACCGGAGTAGGGCCTAAGTCTGTGATAGGACGCTGACCCTGATGCAAGCAACAAGCTATGAGACTCTAACTGCTGTCAGCTTATTCACTGCTACATCTTCTGCCCCTCTACCAGGTCTGCTCAAAAAGTATCCGACCTGAATTTTTACCAGCGGAAACAAATGAAACATGGGTGTTGTCCTTCTGCAGGGTGGTGTAGGGGACCGTCATGGGTGTTGTCCTTCTGCAGGGTGGTCTAGGGGACCGTCATGTACATGCGTGCATTTTTTCCACCCACAGATTGCATCAGTCATGGTCAGTCAGCCTTTCAGTGTTAAGTGTAGTGAGTAACCGTCGGGTTTCCCTTCCCCCACGGAAAGATTTGAGCAGCTATGTTGCATTACATTTTGCCAAAATCTAGGTGATACCCAAGTGGAAACCGTTCGGAAGATTCAAAAAGCTTTCAGTGACGATGCTATGTGCATCACACAAATTAAGGAGTGGTACAATCGCACATCGGTGGCGAGCGTATCGCGTTCCGATTAACCCTAAACAAGCCGAAATGGTGACGCCATTGAACAAGTACAGACCTCGGTCTTACAAAACCGTCGTGTCACCATCCAAGAACTTGATGAGCTGGGGATAAGTATGGGTTCGGTTCACTCCATTTTGAGTAAGGATTTGGCCATGTAGAAATTCGTGCCGAAGCTGCAAACAATATAGCAGAAGCAACTCCGTCTAGAAGCCTCTCTGTCTGGAAGCCTCTCCGCCAGGTAGCCTCTCCACCAGGAAGCCTCTCCGTCTAGAAGCCACTCTGTCTGGTAGCCTCACTGGACATGCTAGGCTACGCAGACGGCAATCTATTCTCCCGACATGGTTTCTTGCGATGTTTGGCTGTTCCCCAAGCTGAACATTTCGCTGAAGGAGACCCGATTTGAGTCACGAGAAGACATTATGCAGAATGCGACGAACAAGCTGTACTTCATTCCCAGAAGCCTTCCTGAAATGCTTCCAAAAATGACAGGACCGCTAGGGGAAGTGTGTGAAGTCCCAAGGAGAGTACTTCGAATAGGACAAGGAATTTCTAACCTCCAGGTGAGTAATTGTATTTTTCGGGCCCAAATATCGGATACTTTTTGAACACACATCGTATGTTCTTTGAGTACTAAACATGGCGCATAAGGCAGAAAGAAGTGCTTTGCAGTTTGAACGGTGTGACGAAACGTGCTACGTGATAGATGAATGGGCGCCATTTGTCTAATTTCTTGTACTTTGTTTAGCCCCATAGTTAAGCCCTCTGACGATCGTTCAGCGAAGAGCTCCTTTCTGCTGCCATCTGAAACCCATATCATGCAATGGAAGTCTAACTTGTTTATATTGATTTAGAAGACCCATCAGAGTCTGTATACAACCAGTTACATTTGCATTACCCTGCTCTAAAAGCTATGCGCATCCAATCTATTCCTAAATGTATTAACTGTACCTTCCTCCGCTACCTCCTGGGGCAATGCATTCTAAGCATTCACCACTCTCTGACTAAAAATATTTGTCCTAATATCCAATCTAACCTTTCTTTAGTTAATTTGTACATGTGCCCTCTTGTTCTCGTTGGTGGTTGAATTTTGAAAAAAATGTGTTATAGTCTAATTTATCCTTTTCTGTGGTTATCTTGTACACCTGTATTAAGTCACCTCGAATTCTTCTTTTTTCTAGACACTGTAGGTCGGGTTTTCTTAGTCTTTCCTCATAACTGTAATTCTGGAATCCCACTATCAGTTTTGGCGCTCTTCTTTGTATCCTTTCCAGCATGTTTATATATACTATATGATAAGGACTCCACACCTGTACACGGTACTCTAATCTAGGTTTAACCAATGCTTTATACAGTTTGACTATCACTTCCATGGTCATATGTTTAATATTTCTTTGTATCATACCTAACATTGCATTTACCTAATTCTCTGCTACGTGGACTTGGTCACTCCCTGTACCTGTATGTTCTATTATAACCACTAGGTCCTTTTCCTTATACTTATACTTAACGTTTTTATACTGGTTTAGAAGACCCTGCAGAGTCTGTATACAACAAGTTACATCACCTTGCTCTAAAAGCTATGCGCATCCAGTTTATTCTTAAATGCATTAACTGTCCCTGCCTCACCTACCTCCCCTGGCAATGCATTCCAAGCAGACACCACTCTCTGACTAAAAAAAGTATTTCCTAATATCTAACCTGGACCTCACTTTAGTCAGCTTGTAGCTATGCCCTCGTGTTATTGTAGGTGGCTGTATTTTTAAAAAAACTTGTTATAGTCTAATTTATCGATTCCTCTGATCATCTTATAAACCTGTATTAAGTCACCACGAATTCTTCTCACTTCGAGACACTGTAGGCCGGTTTTTCTGAGTCGTTCCTCATAACTGTAATTCTGGAATCCCACTATCATCTTTGTCGCTCTTTTTTGTATTCTTTCTAGCATGTTTATGTCCCCTCTATGATAAGGACTCCACACCTGTACACAGTACTCCAATCTAGGTCTAACTAAAGCTTTATACAGTTTGACGATCACTTTCTTGCTCCTATGTTTAATATTTCTTGTTATCATACCTAACATTGCATTTGCCTTTTTCACTGCTACCTTAACCTGCTCACTCACCTTTCCTGTATGATCTATTATAATCCCTAGGTCCCTTTCCTTATCTATCTTTCTAATATTGTTTTCTCCCATTCTGTAATTATGTTCCATATTGGATCTACCCATGTGGATGACTGTACATTTATCTACATTAAACTCCATTTGCCAGCTTACAGACCATTCTCGAATTTTATCTAAATTCGACTTCCAATATATCCACTTCCGCTTTAGATGAGACACTACTGCATAGTTTTGTGTCATCAGCAAATTTTGCAATCATGGATCTCATATCAATGTCCAAATCATTTATATATATCAAGAACAAAATTGGTCCCAAAACCGAGCCCTGTGGCACACCACTTTTCACTTCACACCACTCAGAGTACTCCTTATTTATGCCCACCCTCTGCCTTCTTCCCGTTAACCAATTTTCAATCCATTTGGCAACTTCCCCACCTATTCCATGTGATTTTAACTTTAGAAATAATCTTTGATGAGGTACTCTATCAAAGGCCTTTGCAAAGTCTAGATAAAAAACATCCACTGGCTCCCCTTTATCTATGCTTTTAGTAACCTCCTCCATGAATTCTAATAGATTTGTTAAGCATGATCTCCCTCTAGTAAACCCATGCTGACTATTTCTAATTAGATAAAATTTGTCTAAATGCATTACAATGTTTTCTTTGATTATTGACTCTAACAATTTACAGACTATGCTCGTTAAACTCACCGGTCTATAATTTGCTGGATCTGATTTTTTGCCTTTTTTGAATAAGGGGATCACTCCTGCATCTTTCCAATCCCGTGGAGCAATCCCTTTTGTCAGTGATTGAGAACATAATATAGCCAATGGTTTTGCTAGTTGTTCTCTAATGTCATACAGCAATTTTGGATGAATACCATCTTGACCTGGACATTTATTCACTTTCAACCCCTCCAATTTTTTAAAAACCATTTCCTCTGTAATACAGATTGATCTTAATCCCGCTATATTCATGTCTCTTTGAAAAATATCTATAGGCCCTGGGATCTTGGAGCAGTCCTCTTTTGTGAAGATTGTGGCAAAGTACTGATTGAGCAGATTAGCTGCCTCCCTATTCTCACTTTTTATTTTCCCTGTATTGTCTATGAGAGGGCCTACTTTGTCTTTCGTTCTTTGTTTATTTCTAACATAAGAGAAAAAGCTTTTACTGTCAGTCTTGATCCTCTGAGCAAGTTTTTTTTCAAAGTCTATTTTTGCTGTTTTATTCGCTTTCTGAGATATGTTCTGCTTTTCCAAATATTTTACATATGTTTCTTTTGATTTTCCTGCCTCTATATATTTTTTCCATGCTTTATTTTTTGCTCTTCTACATTTCACTACAAATCTAGTTATCCACTTTTTACGCTTGGGGTTTACCTCCCTACATGCAACACATTCCTCTTTTAGCGTTTCTAGAACTGTTTTAAAAACTTTCCCACTCCTGTTCAACATCTGTTCTTACGACAATATCTTTCCAGATTATGTGGTTCGCTGCCTCTTTCATCCTCTTAACATCTGCCTTAGAGTAGTCGTATGTTCGCGTGTTTATGTTTACTTCTTTCCCTGCAATAAGATCCCAACGGATGATTTGATGGTCACTTGAGCCAAACAGTTCCCCAACCGTAACGTTTTCAATCATATTTTCCTCTGTGGTAAAAACTAGGTCGAGTATGTTTTTTGCCTCTGGTGGCTGTTTCTACATGTTGAATTAGAAAATTGTCAGTTATGCACTTAACAAAAGGTTTTGACTCTACAAGTGCTTCTGCCATATCCCATTTTATTTCTGGATAGTTGAAATCTCCCATTAATAATAATTTCCCTTTACTTGCCTTTGCTATGCTACTAATCAGCTCCTCATCTTCTTCTTTTTGACTTGATGGACATCTATAGCACACTCCAATCACTGTTTTTTCATCCCCACTTTCTATTTCTCCCCATACACTTTCATTTTTGTTACCACATGATAAATAATCTTTGATCGTTATATTAACAGAATTTATACAGTATAATAAAACGCCACCTCCCTTAGTCTTGTCTCCAATTATCCTATCTTTCCTTAACATTGTATATCCCTCAATTTCAAGTTCACTATCTGCAATCTCCTCATATGTCCATGATTCTGTTAATCCTATTATATCTGGTTTTTCTTCTTCTACATACAGTTCCAATTATTCTCTTTTATTTACTATGCTTCTCACATTTGCATAAAAAAATTTTAGTTTGTAATGTTGTTGGTTTTCCTCTTTTTACTTCTGCTTTATCATTGTAGTGTTTGCTTTTCCACTATGTATTTCACACTTCCCTGACACCAACTTACCCCTTTGACTACATCCTCTATAGCACCCTATTGTAGGCCTATCTTTAGTCTCATACTTTATAGGCCTTACTAGTTTAAATTTCTAACACAATGATAGAACATATAATTTGCTACAACATGCTGTCCTATCTCATTTAGATGTAAACCTCTCCTATCTAACATTTTACTTTTGTCTACTTTAACATCAATACATTCCATTCCCATGTCCGCACACATCACCTGTATCCTAAGGTTGATACCTATTATTTTGCTATCTAGATAATCTGACCCATCTGCTCTGTCTAAAATGCCCATCAGTGTGACCTTTCTAAACTTTTTTTACTTAAGTGTTCTCATAAGACTTTTATATTTATCCATAATTATTTCTGTACCATCTCTCTTTACATTATTTGTACCTGCCAATACTACCACATGACTGTTTCCTTTGTCATCTAACCTCGTTATTCTCCCCTCTATGTCCTCTATTTTTGCTCCCCCAATATCCATTCTTTCAAACATGTTGTGTTGTTTAGACAAATGTCTGCCAACCTCTCTCACCATTGAATCTCCTACTACCAATACTGACCCCTCACCTATATGTGCATACTTCTCTCCAAAGCTCTCTGCCCTGTGAGCTGTTTCCTCACTCAAACCTCCCTTACTTCCTTGACTACACCTTGACTGCAGCTTCTTTAAAATTTCCTATATTTTCACTTGTTTCCCTTCTATTTCCATCTGCCACTTTTCTATCTCCTCCAATCTCTTCTCATTTTCCCTTATACTGCACTCCATCTGTGCCTGCCTCTCTTCAACTCTACATATTCTACATAAAACGGTTCCTTCATCTTCCAACGTTATAGTAATACTAACATTTTCGCCACACAAATCACATAATCTGAATTGGCCTTTCTTCGCAGCATTTCGTCTCGTCTTAGTGGCCATACTAATTTTGCTATTTATTTCCGTTAGCCTAGTTATATTAATACCTAATAAAATGTATACTTCTTAAAGCAACGCCCAAAAAAAACAAAAAAACAAATGTCGCTGGTATTTACCTTTCTACAACGTATCGCTAACGACTAGGCCTAGTGTTACTTGAGTGTTACTACCGCTCACTGTTCCACGCTATTTAATTCTGTCAAGTCACTAACTATCTATTATAACAAGGCCACTATATTTGAAAATACGTATGCTACAATAAACTACAATCACAACTATGTTATTATTACACAAATTAATTTTCAACACTAATACTTATCTGAAACGTTATCTATCATTCTAATATTGTTCTCGCCCATTCTGTAATTATGTTCCATATTTGATCTATCCACGTGGATGACTGTACACTGTATATTAAACTTTATTGATTTTTATTCTAAGAACATGACCGATGTATGTCCATCACTTGTTACCTTATGTGGGTAGAAACAAATGGCTGGTTGATGATTTCTCTTATTAAACTGGTCAATCTTGAATTCTTCCGAGCTAATGTTCAAAAGTTGTCTAAGAAAATAATGTTTCAAAAGCGCTCAGTTTTTTTTTTCAAGCGCCTATTTCATTTTCCAGCTTTCAAATCCATATGCTGAACAACCTAAGCTGTGTGTGCTTGCTCAATTATTTCGATTTCCAAGTGTTTGCCAGCTGGTTGTAGACACGTGAGGCCAAAGCAATATGAGTGTAATTTTCTTTTTTCTCCCCATTTAGTGTAATTTTGCGTTTCATAAAGTTGAAAGTAACTACAGAGGGAAATAATCTAGCAAAGAGTGGGCACTGATGCAGTACAAGAGTCAATAAGTGGCTAGGAAGCATGGAGACAACGTGCGATTACTGAAGTTGTGTGAACAACATGAGATTACTGAAGTTGTGTTAACAACATGAGATTACTGAAGTTGTGTGAACAATATGAGATTACTGAAGTTGTGTAAACAACATGAGATTACTAAAGTTGTGCGGACTAAATGATACGGACACATTTTTGTCTCTGTCCGTTCGGTCAAGGACAATAACTCTGGACATTTAATAGAATCTCTAATTCTCAGTAAAAACGGTTTATGCCCCTTTTAACCAGTGTTTTATTTGCCAGGGGTCATACTAGGTCGTTATATGCGGCCCGCAAGGTGATCGTAGTACACCATAAACTATGAGAAATCATTATAAAAACAATTTGTGAGCCAGATGTTTAATATGTAAATAATGTCTTGTTTGCTCCTTCTTATTCTTCTTGTTATCGCATCTTTGGCGTTTACACGTTCGTGTTATGAATTCCATTGTTTGGTGTTCCATTCATCCATTCTGTTGGGGAACTGAGACTCTAGTCCACTCAGGAACAAAACACTGACCAGGACGTCGCGTCAGGGTCCATTCACTGACCAAGACCCCAATCTCTCTTCCTTGTAGTGTTCCCTGGAAACAGGTTATTTTCAAGGTAGTCTGGCTGACAAGATGCGGATCGATGGGATGCCCGTAGTAGTAAGCACCACGCAGATGAAGCCAAGCATAGCACGACCGCTTAGAGGACCGCGGTCCACCTTCATCAGCATGCTCAGGGTGTAAGGAAAGCTACAACCCGTCACTTAACGTCCTTTTAAGGGCCCACAAAAGAGTAAACTTACTCATTGTGGACATTCATAGGCGTCTCAGTCTTTGCAGACCATGCGCGTGGCATCCTGTGAGTAGCCTCTCAGGGCGCAAGCCTGGGCACTGAATGTGGAGAAGAGACCATGGGCTGCCCAAACCGCAAGATCTCCCTCTCGCCTCGCTGGTGTAATCCAAAGGAATGCATAGCATGACAATTTGGCACCAGCTCAGCTGCAGGAGCGGCCGGAATGAGTTCGCAATTTTTAAACCATCCGCCTTATGTGCTACCACTTCGGATTTTCTGAGTTTACTCCGGTAGCCCTACCCTCTCCCGAGGTTTTCACAAGCAGTGGAGTCGTTGCACGCAGATGCTAGTTACTCAAGACATCCGATGATACTCTCATCGTCCCAAGACTAGCCAGCACTCTCGGGGACGTAGGTTTAAAATCAGAGTTCATCCTGTCCTAGACGAACTGCCTGAACAGACTAAAGAGCTTCGTCTACCCGGGTTTAGAGTCAGAGTTTACCTTCTCTTAGATTGGCTGCCAACCAAGGTTAACGAGTCCAATCTGCCCGCCCAGTTATACCGCCGGGTAATCGGCCACACCCCACAGCAGGCTCTGTAAGAAACAGGGGGCCCCTCATGAAGGTGCTGCTGGAGACACAATAACGTAGGAGAGGCCATTGGCATGGAAACTCTTGAACGGCAAGCCGAACAGTGAATCCAGCGGCGATCTCTACACCTGGAAAGGAGAGGCTATATCAGACACTTCACTTTCCTTTAACGAGCATTACAACAACATCAATTCTATTTCTTCAAGACTTCGTTATTTGTTTAATTTTCTTTCTAGAAAATGCGCCCAATGCTTCTGTATATTCACATTTCAATTGCATCAATTCTCCTCTGTAATCGTTTGTTTGTTGTTCATTTTTCTACGCCGTACAGTAAAGACAAATTACATCTGATCATTCTCATTTTGAATGCGTGAGTCACTTGCTAGGATGTTAATATATGACTCTTGTTGGCCTTCTTCTTCTTCTTCTTCTTCTTCTTCTTCTTCTTCTTCTTTGTCTTATGTGTTCCGTCCTTGAAAGTACGTTATGTCGTAGCTTATAGAAAGGTAGCGATATCAGCGCCTTTCGGTCCGACACATTCGATTTCATCCTACTTGAGTTCCAGGTTTACCTTCCCACTGCCATCCCTATCCCTTGCTCAGACTGCATTAGTGACTAGTGCAGCCTGTTTCCAGGGCCGCCACGTGGAGGCGGCGTAGGGTCATGGTCATCGCTGGTTCGCGGACCCTGATGCAAGCAGCCAGCTATGAGTCGCTGGCTTCTGTTACTCTCATTCACTGATGACTCATGTTGGTGAAAACATATTTGACTATCCCTATTCTATTCCTCAGTTCTATTTTACGTCTCCCATTTTCCATTATATTTCCAAGATCGGAAAAGCTCTTGATCTGTTCTAATTCCTGACGGCCTATTTTTATCCATGTAGATGCTTGGTCTACTTTGCCAGTTAGGATATTTTCTTTCGTTTTTAAGTAGTAATTTCCAATCCATAGATTCGAATTTTTTTATTTTTTTAAATCTGAATCACCAATTCCGACAGTTCTTGCTTGCTGTCCTTACTTATAATTCGAGGATGCTAAGGGAGTTGTTATTCAATTAAAATGGGTTGTCTCTCCTGTTTATGATGAGCGTGTGAGTGGCACAGTTGATAGAGGGATGATTCTCACTTCCTCTCTCTTGTCTCTCCCCCTCTCTCTTTTCTGTTTCTCTCATTCTTTCTCGTGTTTCTCTCTCTGCCTGTAGTTCTTTCTCTTTTTTCTCCCTCTCTATTTTTTCTCTCTCTCCCTTTTTCTCACTATTTCTCTTTTTTTATCTGTATCTCTCTTTCCTCTCGCTATTTCTCCCCCTCTCTCTCTATCTCTCGCTCTCTCTGTCTCTGGTCTTTCAGCGTCAAAGACCGCGCTTAAGACAGAACTCAACATTCTCCAGTTCGATCGGTCCGCCTCCACTCTCTGTAGTTCTTGCATGTTTTTTAGCTCGACTGTTGCACTCCCCCTAGTGATAGTCCTGCATGTAGTTTCTCTGTGTCTACCCCACTTCCTTTTGTCGCTATGTTTCCACATAATCGCCTACAGCAGAAGCCTATTATTGTTCACACGCAGCCCATGCCCAGTGTACGCCCAACCTTTCTTCCTGATGACATTAGAAACATAATTTTGGTTGGACTGGAGTCGTATTTACTCATTAGTTATGAATTCTTTCCAGCAAATGCCCATTAGACATTTTCAAATGCATTCAACGTTCTGAAGTCTATGATGTTCGTCCATCACATGTGATGAAGACCACTTTCTTTGTTCAGCCGTGTGGACAGTCTTTTCTATTGCTTTGTCCTCTAAAATGGATGACCTGCGCGGTGATTTGGATTAAAGTGAGGAAAAAACTGCGTCTTTTGTCAATCTCACTCTCTGGTCCTCAGCTACCCTTGGCCAGTGTCAAGATATTTATCGAGACGACTGGAGACAGCACATTATACAGATTTTTCCTCAGGGTTTACTTCCGAAGCCTTTCCCATAAACAGATATCCCGCAAGGCAGTGGAGGGGGATGACATCTAAAGCGGCTATTGGCAGAGAAGGCTGGCGTGGGATTGTGGGGATGTTTTCATGTGTGCCCCAACGCCCTCGCCGGTTACGGGATGACCTGACCTGAAAGATGTGACATTGATTAGAAAGCTGAAGGTTAAGGTAGTCTCACAGCAGACTTCATTGTACAAAGCCATATCTTGTTTATGAAGTGAGGTGGCCAGTTCCCTCCTTAGCCGTCTTTACTTCCCTAATAGTAAATGATTTTTTGCTGACGATACTGCAATTGGTAATCATAGTCAGCAGGAACTCCAGAGCTTGATAGATCGCTTTTTCCAAGAGTACAACGATTTTGATCTTACAATTAGCCTGAATAAAACAAAAGTGCTGGGATAAGCCGTAGATGCCTCCTCAATCATCACTTTGGACAAATACGAATTGGGCATCAGGGGTCCACGAAGAGACTAACGGCTGGTCAGGCAAAACATACTGATCAAACATGTTTGCCAGGGTCAGGCAAAACATACTGATCAAACATGTTTGTCAGGGTCAGGCAAAACATACTGATCATACATGTTTACCAGGGTCAGGAAAAACATACTGATTAAACATGTTTGTCAGGGTCATGCAAAACATACTGATCAAACATGTTTGCCAGGGTCAGGCAAAACATACTGATCATACATGTTTGTCAGGGTCAGACAAAACATACTGATCAAACATGTTTGCCAGGGTCAGGCAAAACATACTGATTAAACATGTTAGTCTGTGTCAGGCAAAACATACTGATCAAACATGTTTGTCAGGGTCAGGCAAAACATACTGATTAAACATGTTAGTCTGGGTCAGGCAAAACATACTGATCATACATGTTAGTCAGGGTCAGGCAAAACATACTGATTAAACATGTTAGTCTGGGTCAGACAAAACATACTGATCATACATGTTAGTCAGGGGCAGGAAAAAATACTGATCAAACATGTTAGTCAAGGTCAGAAAAGTAAATACTTCCAGACCCCTACCTCGTCTTTCTCGCAGTTCTCCATATGAATGGGCTGTCCATTGCAGCTTGGTTAACGAGTGAGTGATCGATGTGATCCCTGTAGTAGTGATTGACACGTAGATGAACCAAAGGATGACACGGCCGTCTGGTGGGCCCTGGTCCGCCATCATCAGCACGTTCGGGATGTGAGGATGGCTACTGCAACCAGCCACTTGACGCTGTTTTAAGGATACAGAGAAAAGTTTTCTTATTCATTGTCGGCATTTATCAACAATCTGTGGCCCTTCCCTGATCAACAATAAACTCTCCCGTAATAAGCAATCGCATTGGCAACGCTGCTATCATATTTTCCAAAACCACAAACTTACAGCCAAGACCAAGACCGTGGTCTATAATGCCTGAGTCGTCAGTAAGCTTCTACATGGCAGCGAAACGTGGACAACATGTGCCAAACAAGAGCAAAGGCCATCCACCTTTCATGTACGACTCTTGAGATCCTTCCGTAATGTCTCATGGAGATATAGGCTGACAACGGCAGAGGTTCATTCTCCCAAGGGTCTCCCAAGTATGCACTCTACTTACACAGCGAGGACTTTGTGGAGTTGGTCATGTTCGTCACATGGAAGATGGTCGTATCCCCAAAGATTTTCTCTATGGACAGCTGGCGTGTGGTAAAAGAACACTTGACCGACCACAGCTGAGGTTCAAAGAAGGGTTGTGTAAGCCGGACATGGATATGAAAATGACATCTTTGGAAGACATAGATGTAGACCAATCGAAATAAATATGCAACCTGAAGAGCCACCTCAGAATGGGCGAAAATAAGCTCATGCAACACAGAGAAGTGGAAAGAATACCACAAGGAAAAGTAAAACCAATAAACTCAGTAGAGAGTTGCTACTCCAAGGTCGCATCAGCCTATAGTCAGACATGACTGAAAAGGGACTACTACTCCAAGGTCGCATCAGCCTATAGCCAGACATGACTGAAAAGGGACTACTACTCCAAGGTCGCATCAGCCTATAGTCAGACATTACTGAAAAGGGACTACTACTCCAAGGTCGCATCAGCCTATAGTCAGACATGACTGAAAAGGGACTACTACTCCAGGGTCGCATCAGCCTATAGTCAGACATGACTGAAAAGGGACTACTACTCCAAGGTCGCATCGGCCTATAGTCAGACATGACTGAAAAGGGACTACTACTCCAAGGTCGCATCGGCCTATAGTCAGACATGACTGAAAAAGGACTACTACTCCGTAGATCACATCAGACTATAGTCAGACATGACTGAAAAGGGACTACTACTCCGAGTTTGCATCAACCTATAGTTAGATATGACAGGAAACGGGCTACATACTTAGAATATCAGATGATCATTTAATAATAATAATAGTTACCCATTGCAAGCGAAGATGGTGACAGCCACAGACATATTTATTCAGATGCGACTGCATACAGTCCGATATGAGTGTGACAAACTCTGCCGCACGTAAGGCACACGTGAACAGCGTTGGTAATTGGGCCGACGTGCATTCTGTCCTTTCATGCAAGCACCATTTGGGATGGCAGTGAGCCAGGCTGAGCTGTTCGGAGCAAGCAGTTTCCAGCAGACAGAGACATCGATGAAGAAATATTAAAAGAAACTTTCAGAGTGTCTTTGTATCGTTCCAGCTGTCCCTCCTGCGAGCGCTTTCCTGCCCTGAGCCCACTGTAAACAGTTGTTCAGAATGACACTCAACTGACTTGCAAACATATCCAGTCCATCCGATATGGGCTCTCTACAGCAGCGTATGGACGCCGGAGTGTTTCTCCATGCTGAGGACTACAGAGTTGATCAATCCATCTTGCCAACAGATCCTGAGCAGTCTGCGGAAACAGCTCACGTGTATATGTGAGTTTCCTGATAAGCCAATTAAGACTATGCTTTGCATGCCTACGGAATGGTGGTTTGCACAACAGCACGATAGCCTTCATCTTGGTGGCAACACTGATTCCTTGCCGGTCCCAAACGTTTGCTTATAGTCTTCCAAAAACAGCACTCACCTTGGAAATCCTGTTGTGGACCTCAAAGTTAATATTCACTTCTTTGGTGAGGGTAGTACCAACGAAAGTAAAGCTATCAACTGCTTGTAGATGTTGGCCCTGTACAGTGACGGTTGGTTCGTGGTATACCTCCTGGGGCACAGGTAGAAACGTTACTTCCATTTTCTTGGTGTTGAGCGTGTCCAAAGTTAGTGAACGCAGTTGAAAAATCGTCCATGGTTGATTCCGTATCTTGTTCGGAGCACGTGTTAATGACACAACCATCAGCAAAGATAAATTCTAAGATAGTTGCTTCTTGAGCCTTTGTGAGGGATTTTGAGCGCATCAGAGGGAACATCTGCCCATCTGTCCTGTATCTGAGATGCACACCAGTGCACAGTCACGTGTTGCATCATTATACCATGCTAAAGAGTATTGAGCCATGACCTTCTTTAGAATCTAGAGCACACAGCCCAGTTCGACTCCATTTATAACTGGGAATCCTGAAGAGAGTTCACCATCATCCAGTACACGGACCGACATGCCATCATGAAACTGGCGGACAACTGATACATTTTTCGGGTTAACCAAATTGTACCACGATTTTCAAGTCCGTTCCTGTTGACGTGTCTAAGGAATTTGTCAGGTCAACAAAAGTCGTGTACAGATCACGATGCTGTTCCTGATTTTTCTCTTGGACGAGCTACAAAAATCATATCAACCGTCCCACGACCAGCTCGGAATTCACGTTGGCTTTCTGAGAGTAGCTTCTGCTCGATATGAACTTTGTAGCTGATGAGTAAGACTATAGCTATAATTTTTCCAGAGATAGACAGGAGGGAGATTCCTCTGCGGTTATCACAAGACTGACGATTGGCTTGTGCTTGTACATGTGGACAATGGTGATATCTTTCAGCTCCTGCGGCATATGACCTGAATACCAAGTTGAGCGAAAGAGATCTGTTGGCTTGTGTAGTAGCACAGGACCTCCTGCCTTGTAGAGCTCAGCAGGAATAGCATCTGACCTGAGGGCTTTGCCACTGGGCAATAGGCTAATTGCTTTCTCGACCTAATCTGTACTGGGCGGAATACCAAACCTGTTATTGATTGCTACTCGAGGCATGTGTGTTATGGCTAGTTCACTGATGGTGAATAGACAGTTTAGGATAGCACTGAAGTGCTCTGACCATCGCTCCAGAATGTCGACTTTGTCGGTCATCCGTCCCGTGTCATCAGTAGTAAGGACATGAGATGAATATTAAAACCTGGGACCGTAGACCGCCTTCAGGGCATCGTAAAACCGCTTTGAGTCGTTTGTATCTGTATACCACTGGATTTCATCTGCTTTTCTGTTAAGCCAGGGATCTTGCATAATCACGACCTGCGCTGATTCTGGACAACTCAATATTGATGAAAGCTGACTTTCTGGACGTTGAGAAAGGAACATCGTCTTTGTGAAATCTTAATAAAAGATGTTTTTCATCCAGCAGTCTTAATAGCCTCATCGTTGTCATCAAACCAGCTCATGCTAGCTGCATGACCCAAATCCTCATAACTGGTAAAGTAGACAGTATTCTTCAGAAAGGCCCATTTGTCGTCCACTGTTTTTATAGAAAAATGTGCTCTATGTGGAGGTTAAACTTTGATACAATGAGATTGTGTTCTGTCCAACACTCGGTACACTCTTTGTCACGCACATCTCGTATGTTCCTTCTTCTGGTGAGGATATAGACAATCAGATGCCACTTCCTTGAGCAAGGATACGTCCACGATGTCATGTTGCTAGTGGGCAACCGAAACATCGGCTTGGTGATGGAGAGATCACGAATGACACAGAGACTCAGCAGAGGAGTCCATTGCTGTTGCACTTGCCTGTGTCATGTACTGCAAGTACGCCTTCCTTTGTGACTGATGGTCGGCCTGTATTCTGGCATTGAAGTCACCAAGAATAACAAGCCTATCGAACTTTAGAACCTGCAGAAGAAAAAATTCAAGTTTTAACTACGGGAACATATTCCAGTAATTTCCGCGCAGAAGCAGAGGCACTGAAGGCCGCAGCTGAACTTATAATCCAAGATAAAGATATCCACCAAGAAAACATAGTATTCTTGACTGATGCAGCGTCACTATTAGCAGCGCTAAAATAACACAAAGATGAAGATCTCAAGCAATGTATGTTCTCCCTGACACAGCTCTCAGCAGAACACCCAAGGTTGGTCATACAGTTGTTCCCATCCCACGGCAATATTGAAGGCAATGAAGCTGCAGACAAACTAGCAAAGTGTGGAGGAACATCCCCACAAACATACCTGAGTATCACATATAATGAGGCCAAGACCATAATTAAAGCCAACTTCAGGGTAAAATTGGAGGATCAACACCCTGACTTCCGAAAAGAAGACAGCTACTATAACTTAACTAGAGAAGAGCAAGTCATCATCTTCAGACTGAGAACTGGGCATAACAGACTCAAGTCATCTTGACAACAAAATGAGGATTGGGACATATGACAGGTGCCCATGTGGGGAGCATATCATGACCGTAGAACACATCCTACAAAACTACACGCTTACGCAGGAAAAGAAAGAACAATACTGGCCTCGTGAGACAGATATGAGACAAAATCTGTATGGAGACGAAACAGCCTTACAAACAACGGTGTCCTTTGTAAGAGAAATCGGAACCTTGATCTGAGGATGTACGAAGAAGAAGAACTTTGGAACCGACAGAATGAGGAAGTTTAACTATTCTATAGAGTTTATCATTTATATCAGGGTTAGTCATTGATATCAGGGTTAGTCATCGATGAGGCATAGGCGCTGATCATTGCGGCACTCCACCTGTGTCCCAGTAAGAGTTGGATAGTCATAACCCGGTCATTGACACCATGTGGGGGGCCTAACAACGCGCGGACTAGATGAGACCTGATTGCGAATCCGACAACAGCCTCACGCCTTTCTGTGCTGTCACGCCCACTCCAGAAGAACGTGTAACCGCCAACCGTGTCTGTGATCTTGCCCTCTCCGTGTAATCTCGTCTCGCTAAGAGCAACCACATCCACATTGAAGCATCCCAGTTCTCGGCAGCTAGTGCCAACCTCCTTTCAGGTCTATCGGCCTTGGCGCTGTCCAGTAACGAGCGCAAGTGCCACGTGCCGAAGGTAAGAGCCTTCGTTCTGTATCAATCACGTGGTACATCTGGTAATTATGTCTGACGATGTGACTTACGCTTTACAAGATTTAAGTGCAGAAGATTTCCGCTTAGGTCAACCTCTCTCTTAACTTAACGTCTGTATACTGGTTTAGAAGACTGCAGAGTCTGTATACAGTCAGCTTACTGTTACATTCACTTGATCTAAAAATACCTATGCCCATCAAATTTATTCTTGAATGCATTAATTTGACCTTGCCTCCACTATTTCCTGTGGCAACGAATTCCAAGTATTCACCACTCTCTGACTAAAAAAAATATTTCTTCGTATCTAATCTGGAGCATTCTTTAATTAATTTGTGGATGTGCCCTCTTGCTCATATAGGCGGCTGTATTTTGAAGAATATTAGTTTTAGTCTAATTTATCATTTCCCTTGATATCTTATAAACCTTTTATTAAATCATCTCGAATTCTTTTCTTATAAACCTGTATTAAATCACCTCGAATTCTTCTCTTTTATAGACAATGTAAGCCTGTTTTTCTTAGTCTTTCCTCATAACTATAATTCTGGAATCCCACTATCAGTTGTATTGCTCTTCTTTGTATCCTTTCCAGCATGTTTATACCCCCTCTACGATAAGGACTCCACACCTGTACACAGTACTCCAATCTAGGCTCTTACCAATGCTTTATGATAGTTTGTCCATCACAAGTGATGAAGACCACTCTCTTTGTTCTGCCGTGTGGACAGTCGTATCTCTTGCTGTGTCCGCTGAAATGGGTGACTTGCGCGGAGATTTGGATTAAAGTGAGGAAGAAACTGCGCCTTTTGTCAACCTCACTCACAGAGCCTAAGCTACTTTTTGCCAGTGGCAAGACATTCATCGAGACGACTGGAGATAGCATAGGATGCAGATTTTGCCTCAAGGTTACCATCGAAGCCTTTCCGTAAACATGTAACCCGCAGGGTAGAAAGGTGGGAAGGCATCTAACGCAGTTTGTCGTGCCTTTTCGATAACCACAAGAGGTCGTATGGACAACACTCAGCGTGTGAGTGAGTCTGGCATCTCTCCCCAGCTGTATTCAGTTCATCATAGTAGCATCTAAAATTCCCACACGCCATATTCGTGAAGGTGAACCGGCAGAACTAACCCGTGAGATACGACACAGGTATAACTAGTTTAAGCGTAGCGCCATTCAGCCGGCGTCCAGACCAGGATAAACGGATGAAAGAAATCACAAAAAAAGAACGAAATAACAAGTCCAGACGGAAAACAACTCCACGTATCCGTGAACACAAGTGTAAGTCGTCGACTAGTGTGAATTCCAGGCAAATCCGTGGTCTGGCGGCATCCATAATGATCCAAAACAGTAGAGAAATGTAGACTCGCAGCCAGTTACGGCGCCATCTTTGCCAGATGCTTTATAGTTTGACAATAACTACATTGCTCCAATGTTTAACATTTTTTTTTTCCATACCTAATATTACATTTTACTTTTTCTTTTTTTTTTACTGCTACCCGTACTTGCTCATTCACCTTACCTGTATGATCTATTATAACTCCTAGGTCGTTTTCCTTTCTATCTTTCTAATATTGTTTAATATTGTTCTCTCGTGCTGAGCTACCTTGGTCCAGTGGCAAGACGTAGTCAAAACGACTGGAGATAGCACAAGGTGAAGACTTTTGCCTCAGCGTTTACTTTTGAAACGTTGCTCGTTTAACAGGTAATCTACAAGGCAGAGGTGAGAACAAAAACAAAACAAAACATTTACAGCATTCCAGTGCCGGGATTTGAGCCACGTACCGAGCATGCTATACAACTATGCTAATAAGACTGTCTGTCGGTAAGTTAGGACGCGATTGTCCAGTTAAACAGCTTTCCTAGGAGAGATAACAGTGACAGCAAATTTCTAACTTGCAGGTAGGCCGGGAACAGCCAAATGTCAATAAAGCTTTTCTATTTTCCATTTCTGACTCCAGTGTTAGTGACCAAAGATGCAGCACAATTGAAAAATGTACAGTAATCAGTGAGACACAGCTGGCTGCTTGCATCAGGACTATCAAACCAGAGCTGAGCAAGTAAAGCTAGCAGTGGTCAGTGAGACATAGATGGCGCCTTACATCAGAACTATCAGACCAGAGCTGAGGAAGAAAAGCTAGCAGTGGTCAGTGAAACATAGACGGCGCATTACATCAGGACCATCAAGCCAGAGCTGAGCAAGACAAGCTAGCAGTGGTCAGTGAGACACAGCCGGCTGCTTGCATCAGGACCATCAAACCAGAGCTGGGCAAGAAAAGCTAGCAGTGGTCAGTGAGACATAGATGGCGCCTTACATCAGGACTATCAGACCAGAGCTGAACAAGACCAATTGCTGTCTCCTAACGGCGGCCCTGGAAACAGGCTGCGCTAGTGTAATCTGGCTAAGAGAGTAGAGATCGCAGTGGAAAGGAAAATCAAATGCCAAAAAAAGCGTGTTTCAATCAGATGTGTCTGGCTAAACTACGACACAGCGTCCTTTTTTACGATAAAGAGAAAAATAAGAAGGAAAAGGAAGGAGGTGGAGGAGAAAAAGAAGAAGATTAAAAAGAAAAAGAAGAACCTGAAGAGGAAGAAGAAAAATTACAAAAAGAAGAAGAAGAAGGATAAGAAAAATAAGAAGTCGAAGAAGAAGAAGTAGCAGAAGAGGAAGAAGAAGAAGAAGAAGAAGAAGAAGAAGAAGAAGAAGAAGAAGAAGAAGAAGAAGAAAAAGAAGAACCTGAAGTAGAAGAAGAAGAAGAAGAAGAAGAAGAAGAAGAAGAAGAAAGAAGAAGAAGAAGAAGAAAAAGAAATAAGTAAAAGAAAAAAATAAGACCCAGAAGAAGGAGAAGAAGAAGAACCCGAAGAAGAAGAAGAAGAATAAAAAGAAGAAGAAGAAGAAGAAGAAAAAGAAGAAAAAGAAGAAGAAGAAGAAGATGAAGAGCTCCAGCCATAGAATACGGCCACCACAACGGGTGACTACTTTTAGGAACACTGCACCAAAGTACTTTGTGTTCTTTAGCAGTGATGATTCATGTAACAATTTGTTTTACAAGACGAGCTTGCTCGCAGCATACTGAGAAAGTAGCTCATAGTAAAGGCATGCTGGTGACGCATACACTGAACTCTATGGCGCAGAACACAGTGCAGGGAAAAACATATCATAAAGGCGTTGTTGGATCCAATGATGCGAGTGACTAAGGTCGAACGAAAGATGAAGACCAATTTGATGACGTCTACTTTTGTTAATGAGGTAAAAACCACTCGGCACATCCTAGCTATTTCACTGGACTTGGCAAACGTCAGAAGTGAATTTGTTACAAAATTAAAGTTACTGACATTACAACTGAGTTTGTTACAAAACGTTTGACATTTTAACTGAGTTTGTGACAAAACTAAAGTGGCAGACATTATAACTGAGTTTGGGATCAAGATGCAGAGCAGCAAATGAGCTGCAGCGGTCAGCGACCCATAGCTGACTGCTAGCATCAGGGCCAGCGAAACAGAGCTACCAAGACCCTTCTACACAGCAGAGCAGACTGGCTAAGGAGAAGGGATCGAATAGGGAATGCTAACCCGGTACTCAAAAAATGCTTGCTGAAGTCGGATGTGTTGGACCGAAAGGTGCAAATATCGCAGCCAAGCTGTAAACTACGACACGACGCATTCCGTTCTCTGGACTACAGTCTGCTACTTAAGCCCTTTCAGGATTTGGTAGTGGGAGATTGAGAACGAACGAAGAAGAAGAATACGAACTGAGTTTGTGACAAAACTAAAGTGGCAGACATTAGAACTGAGTTTGTGACAAAACTAAAGTGGCAGACATTAGAACTGAGTTTGTGACAAAAAACTAAAGTGATAGACATTGGAACATTGAAACTGAGCTTGTTAAAAAAACTAGCTCAGTTTCAAACATTGGAAATGAGTTTGTGACAAAAGAAAAGTCGCCTACATACGAACATTGAAATTGAGTTTGGGACAAAAACGAAGGTGGCAGTACAATAAAACACACACAGAACCCTGACGTGACACCCCCATTCCACATTACACCAGAAACCTGACCTGAAACCCCCATTCCCCCTCCTACCAATTCCCTTACCTGACTCCCCCACTCCCCCTCCCACCAATTCCCTGACCTGACACCCCCATTCCCTTTCACATCAGAACCCTGACCTGATACCCCCATTCCACCTCCCAATAATACCCTGACCTGACACCCCCATTCCCCCTCACACTAGAATCCTGCTCTGAGACCCCTTCGTCCTCACACCAGTGTCCTGACCTGACACCCCCATTCCCCCTCACACTAGAACACTGCTCTGAGACCCCCTTCGCCCTTACACCAGTGTCCTGACCTGACACCCCCATTCCCCCTCACACTAGAACCCTGCTCTGAGACCCCCTTCGCCCTTACACCAATGTCCTGACCCAACTCCCCCATTTCCCCCTCACACCAGTGTCCTGACCTGACACCCCCATTCCTCCTCATACCAGTGTCCTGACGTGGACCCCCCCCCCCCCCACCAGTTTCCTAATCTGACACCCCCATTTCCCCCTCACACCAGTGTCCTGACCTGACACCCCCATTCCTCCTCATACCAGTGTCCTGAAGTGACCCCCCCACCAGTTTCCTAACCTGACACCCCCATTTCCCCTCACACAAGTGTCCTGACCTCACACCCTCACCCCCCCCCCCCCCCCCCCCCCCACCCACCCCTAGAACTCTGACCTGACCATCTGTCGCCATCCCAACTATCGAACCTGTCACTTCTCCAGCATTGATCTTCTCGAGACAGGCCGAGTTTGTCCCAACATCTCGAGGAGGGGGGTGGGGGGGGGGGGGGAACCTCTTCTCGTGCCCTTATTTGCTCGGGGACAAGCCTCAATTGTGGTCGGCGAGGATGTGTGCGTATTGGGGAGATGTTGTTTACAGCAGTAAGCTCGCAATTTAGAGGGGAAAACAGTGTGTGCATGCTATTATGTGAACTGATGTAAATACACTTATATATGGTATACTTCACGTGCGTGCCGATAGGTGTACAATTTATTGCATGTCAGTGTACATTTACGCGTTTCTGTGGGTGTATGTAAGCGTGCATGTACAGGTGTGTGTGAGTGTGTTTATATGCATGTGTTGGTGCGTGTTGAGGGATGTATACTTGGGTGTGTACGCCTGTGAATGAATACATGTTTGTACGTGTGTAGATGTGTGCATATGTGAGTGCGGTGAACACTTAATGTGAACATATACAGCCTGTGTGAACATTAGTATAATGTACACATCACATTCACTTACACACGCATGAACACCCACACATGCGGATCCACCCATAGGCATCTGGAAACGTAACCGCAGACACACTGTTATACACATACCCACACTATGTGGACATTGACGTGTTCACATCAACTTAAGATGTTCACATAAACTTTAGATCTCCACATATACTTAAACTGTTCACCTGAGGTATTCAAACCGGCTTTAGATGTTCACAATAGGTGTTCACACATACGTTAAATGTTCATACAATATGTAAATGTTCGCATTAAGTGTTCACACGCTTTTTAGATGTTCATACAAACTTTCAATATTCACTTCAAGTATTCCCACCGAATTTGGATTCTAACACAAGACCTTCAATGTTAATTTTAAGTTTCGACGCCGTTTTTCTATGTGTCATATTAACTTTAGATATTCACCTGAATTGTTCACACTAAATGTTTACACCGACTTTATATATTCACAGCATACACTGACTTCCTGCACGTGTACCTTAGCAAGACTAATATCACCATGGACTTCAGATTTAAATATTACGTTTCTTAGATGTTCATAGAATTCAGATGTAGATAATAGGTGTTCATACAGACTCCAAATGTTCATGTAGACTTCAGATGTTCATAATGAATGTTCACACTGATTAAAAATGTTCACAACATACATTCACTTCATGTACTTGAATATTTCACAGGCGAGTGAGTGTTAACATAGACTTCATATCTTAACATTATGTTCTTTAGTTGTACATAAACTTCATTTGTTCACAATAAGTGTTCTAACAGACTTTAGATATTCTCACGGACGTTAGATGTTCGTACATACTTCAAATGTTCACAATACAGATTTTAGATATTCTAACAACATTTAGATGTTCATACATACTTCAAATGTTCACAATACAGATTTTAGATATTCTCACAGACTTTAGATATTCATACAGATTTCAAATGTAGACAATGCAGACTTTAGATATTCTCACAGACTTTAGATGTTCATACGGATTTCAAATGTTCACAAAAAGTGTTTAAACAGACTTTAGATATTCTCACAGACTTTAGATGTTCATACAGACTTCTAATATTCACAATACAGACTTTAGATATTCTCACAGATTTTAGATGTTCATACTGACTTCAGATGTTCACACTAAATGTTCACACAGACTTTAGATATTGTCACGAACGTCAGATGTCACGTAGACCAGAGTTTTACAATAAAGTTTGACCCAAACTTTAGATATTTTCATGGGCTTTGGATATTTGTACATATTTCAGGTGTTCCCAATAAGTATTGATATTAACGTTACATGTTCATACAGATTTTAGTTATTTACCATGAACTGTTGATGTTTATACACATTTCAGATATCCACAATAGGTGTTGAAACAGACTTTCGATATTCACACAGACTTTAGGTATTCTCACATACTTTTTAGATGTCTATACAGATATTCTCACAGACTTTATATGTTTACATAGACTTCAGATTTTTACAATAAAGATTGACCCAAACGTTAGATATTCTCACAGACTTTAGATGCTTGTACAGATTTCAGATGTTCACCAAACGTGTTCACACATACTAGTTATTCTCACGGACTAGAGGTGTCCACCAAACGTGTTCCCACAGACTTAAGTTATTCTCATAGATCAGATCTTCACACAAACTTTAGTTATTCTCACGATTTTGAGATGTTCACACAGACTTTAGTTATTCTCGCGGACTTGATATATTCACACATACTTTAGTTATTTTCACGTACTTGATATGTTCACACATACTTTAGTTATTCTCACGGACTTCAAATGTTCACACAGACTTTAGTTATTCTCACGGACTTGATATGTTCATACAGACTAAAGTTATTCTCATGGACCAGATGTTAACACAGACTTTAGTTATTTTTATGGACCAGATGTTCACACAGACTTTAGTTATTCGCATGGACCAGATGTTCACACAGACTCAAGTTATTCTCATGGGCCAGATGTTCACACATACTTTAGTTATTCTCATGGACCAGATGTTCACACATACTTTAGTTATTCTCATGGACCAGATGTTCACATAGACTTTAGTTATTCTCATGGACCAGATGTTCACACAGACTTTAGTTATTCTCACGGTCTTCAGATATTCACAAAACGTGGTCACAAATACTTTAGATTTTCTCACGGACATCAGATGTTCATGCATATTTTAGCTGTAGGTGTTGGCACATACTGTAGTTGTTCACACAGTCTTCAGATGTTAGCTGTAAGTGTTCGCACCGACTTGAAAACGCTTGTACTTAAGAACGGGCGGGGGAGACTTGGCTGGGAGGTAAAGTGTAGACAATATTCACAGCTTACCTGAGACATCAGCTACACACTTTTGCACGCGCATGTCAGGACTGCCCGTCTCCGCCCGAGCCAAGAACCCGAGGCCAGCCCGTGAATGAGCGATGGGCTCACTAAACACGCAATAAGGAAAGCGTGGCTTAGTCACGCTACATGAAAGAATGCGCCTATGTGGAGGAGGTAAGTAGCAGACGGTAATCGCGAGTACAGGGAGGATGTGTAGCGTGGCTCGAGAGTGCAGGGAGGGTGTGTAGCGGGGCTGGAGAGTCACATTTCTCCTGGATAACTGGTTGGCGGAGGTTAGTCTCACCTCGAAATGTGCTTCATGGTATGTTTGTGTGCTACAGCATTTTTGTGCTGAAGGATTTGTTTGCGTGCTACAGGATCTGTTTGGGGCCTAAAAGGGTTTGTTTGTGCTCTATGTGATTTGTTTGTGTGTGTGTGTGCTATATGATTGTTTGTGAGCTACATGATTTGTTTGTGTGTGTGCTACATGATTTGTTTGTGTGTGTGTGTGATATGATTTGTGTGTGTGTGATATGATTTGTGTGTGTGTGATATGATTTGTGTGTGTGTTTGTGTGTATGTGCTATATGATTTGTGTGTGTGTTTGTGGGTGATATATGATTTGTTTGTGTATGTATGCTATATGATTTGTGTGTGTGTTTGTGGGTGATATATGATTTGTTTGTGTATGTGTGCTATATGATTGGTTTGTGTATTTGTGCTATATGATTTGTTTGTGTATGTGTGCTATATGATTGGTTTGTGTGTGCTATATGATTTATTTGTGTGTTTGTGGGTGATATATGATTTGTTTGTGTATGTGTGCTAAATGATCTGTTTGTGTATGTGTGCTATATGATTGGTTTGTGTGCGTGTGATTTATGATTTGTTTATGTGTGCTACATGATTTGTTTGTGTGTGTGCTATAGGACTTGTTTTTGTGTGTTTAATATATGATTTGTTTGTATTTTTGTGCTATATGACTTGTTTGTGTGTGTGTTATATAATGTGTGTGTGTGTTATATGACTTGTTTGTGTGTGTGCTATATGATCTGTTTGTGTATGTGATATTACTTGTTTGTCATGTTTGACATGATTTGTTTGTGTGTGTGCTATATGACTTTGTTTGTGTGTGTGATATATAATTGGTGTATGTGTGCTATGTAATTTGTTTGTATGTTTGTGCTATATGATTTGTTTGTGTGTTTGATAAATGATTTGTTTGTATGTTTGTGCTATATAACTTGTTTGTGTGTGTTTGATATATGATTTGTTTGTATTTTGTACTATATGAGTTGTTTGTGTGTGTGCTATATGATTTGTTTGTGAATGTGATATATGATTTGTGTATATGTTCTGTATGATGTGTTTGTATGTTTGGGCTATATGATTTGTTTGTGTGAGTTATATAATTTGTGTGTGCTATATGACTTGTTTGTGTGTGTGTTATATAATTTGTGTGTGTACTATATGATTTGTTTGTATGTTTGTGCTAAATGGTTTTGCGTGTGTGTGCTATATAATTTGTTTGTGTGTGCTATATGATTTGTTTGTGTGTATGTGCTATATGATTTATTTGTAGATGTGTGATATATTATGTGTTTGTGTGTGCTACATATTTGTTTATGTGTGCGTGTGTTTGTGGGTGTTCATCACGTATTTGTGTGCAGTACTATGTGTTTGTGTGTTTGTTTGTCTGCTCATGATTTGTTTGTGTGCGTGTTTGTGTGCTATATGATTTGTTTGTGTGTATTTGTGTGCTACATTATATGTTTGTGTGTGTGTTGGTGTTCTCGTGATTTGTTCGTGTGCAATATGATCTGTTTGTGTGTGCTCATGATGTGTCTGTGTACTATATGATTTGTTTGTGTGTGTTTTTGTGTGCTTTATGATTTGTTTCTGTGTGTGTTTGAGTGCTACATTATGTATCTGGGTGTGTGTTTTTGAGTGCTGCAGGATTTAGTTTGTGTGCAATATGGTTTTTTGTTTGCTTCATGATGAGTTTGTGTGATACAATATTTTTTTTTGTGTGCTTCATGATTTGTTTATGTGCTACATCATTTGCTTGTGTGCTACAAGATTTGTTCGTGTGCTATATGATTTGTTTGTGTGCTACAAAATGTGCTTGTGCTATATGATTTGTTTGTGTGCTACAAGATGTGTTTTGTGCTATATGATTTGTTTGTTTGTGTGTGTTTGTGTGCTACATGATTTGTTTGTGTGCTACAGGATTTGTGTGTGTGCTACATGATTTTATTGTGTGCTATATGATTTGATTGTGTGCTACATGATGTGTTTGTGCTGTATGATTTATTTGTGTGTTTGTGTGCTATATATGTTTGTGTGCTACAATATTTGTTTGTGTGCTACATGATATGTGTGTGTGCTACAGGATTTGTTTGTGTGGTACACGATGTGTCTGTATACTACAAGACTTGATTGTGTGTTGCACTATGTGTCTTTACTACAAGACCTGATTATGTGTTGCACTATGTGTCTCTACTACAAGACTTGATTGTGTGTTGCACGATGTGTCTCTACTACAAGATGTGATTGTGTGTTGCACTATGTGTCTCTACTACAAGACTTGATTGTGTGTTGCACTATGTGTCTCTACTACAAGACTTGATTGTGTGTTACACTATGTGTCTCTACTACAAGACTTGATTGTGTGTTGCACGATGTGTCTCTACTACAAGACTTGATTGTGTGTTGCACTATGTGTCTCTACTACAAGACTTGATTATGTGTTGCACTATGTGTCTCTACTACAAGACTTGATTATGTGTTGCACTATGTGTCTCTACTACAAGACTTGATTATGTGTTGCACTATGTGTCTCTACTACAAGACTTGATTATGTGTTGCACAATGTGTCTCTACTACAAGACTTGATTGTGTGTTGCACTATGTGTCTCTACTACAAGACTTGATTATGTGTTGCACTATGTGTCTCTACTACAAGACTTGATTATGTGTTGCACTATGTGTCTCTACTACAAGACTTGATTATGTGTTGCACAATGTGTCTCTACTACAAGACTTGATTATGTGTTGCACAATGTGTCTGTCTACTACAAGACTTGATTATGTGTTGCACAATGTGTCTCTACTACAAGACTTGATTGTGTGTTGCACGATGTGTCTGTCTACTACAAGACTTGATTGGGTCTTGCACGATATGTCTATGTATTACAAGACTTAATTGTGTGTTGCACGATGTGTTTGTGTACTACAAGACTTGATTGTGTGCTAGACGATGTGTCTGTACTACAAGACTAGATTGTGGTTTGCACGATGTGTCTCTACTACAAGACTTGATTGTGTGTTGCACGATGTGTCGGTCTACCACAAAAGTTGTGTGTGCTGCAGAATTTGTATGTTTGTTTTTGTTTCTGTGTGTTTCACAGTGTACATGAGTATTTGTTGGTGTGTTACAGGACTTGTCTGCATGTGTCTTGTTTATACATTACATGATTTGCATCTGTGTTTGTTTGTGGGTGTCCTAAATGGTATTTGCTTGTGCTTTTGCTTGTGTGCTAGACTTTATTTTTCTGTGTTAATTTGTATGACTGTACATGTTCTTTCATGTTTATTTGTGAGCATATTTATGTATTTATTTGCATGCTATATAATTTTGTCTGTTTGTTTATTTACGTGATACATTATTTGGAAGTGCTACTTAGTTTCCTTTCATGATTTAGTGTTTGCTACATGGTTTGTTGCGTCACGGAGACTTAGTTTGTATGTGTATGACTGCATGTTTGTTTTTGTATTTTAAGATATGTTTATGCACTTCATGATTTGTTTGCATGCTACAGTAGATTAATATATGTGAATTGATTAGTGTTTTTTATTTATTTTATTTATTTGGGGGGGGGGGGGGGGGGGGGGGGGTGTGTTATTTTAGTGTTTTGTGTGTGATGTGTGCTACATGGTATGTTTGTTGCATAACTGTGAGTTTTTATTTGTGTATATGTGTTTGTCTATCTTCATGTTTATCTTCATGTTTGTCTTTGTTTGCGAGTGTATTTATGTGTTTGTGTATGTATGTCTGTGTTTATGTATCTGTTTCTCTGTGTTTATGTCTGTTTATTTATGTGTTTATCTATGTGTATGTTTGTGTGTTTATCTGTGTGTAGATCGCTGTGTCTATGGATGTGTTTATATATGTGTATATCTGCCTGTTTTTTAAGTTTTCAATGTATATGCTTGTGTTTATTTATGTCTTATCTGTGTGTAGGTATGTGATTATGTGTTGATCTGTGCGCATTTATGTGTGTTTATGAATGTGTTTATCAGTGTTTAGGTTTGTGTAAATGATTGTTTGGTTTTATGTGTGTTTATGTGTATATTTATTTGTATTCATCTTTGTGTGTTTATTTAAATGAGTGTTTGCATATTCATACATATGTATATATTGTTGTTGTTGTTTGCAAATGCCCACAATGAGTAGGTTACTTTTTGTGTGCCCTGAAAAGGACGTTAAGTGACGGGTTGCAGTAGCTTTCCTCACATTCCGAGAGTGCTGATGAAGGTAGACCAAAGTTCTTCAGGAGGTTGTGCTATAACTTAAACTTAACTTAACGTTTTTATACTGGTTTAGAAAACTTATCAGAGTTTGTATACAACCAGTTACATTTACATTACCCTGCTCTAAAGGCTATTTGCCTCCAATCTATTCTTAAATGCATTAACTGTCCCTGCGTCCACTACCTCCTGGGGCAATGCGTTCCAAGCATTCACTACTCTCTGACTAAAACAATATTTCTTAATATCCAATCTGGACCTTTCATTAGTTAATTTGTATCTGTGCCCTATTGTTCTTGTATGTGGTTGTATTTTGATAAAAAACGTGTTGTAGTCTAATTAAACTTTCTTCTGATCATCTTATAAACCTGTATTGTCACCTCGAATTCTTCTCTTTTCTAGACACTGAAGGCCAGTTTTTCTGAGTCGTTCCTCATAACTATAATTCTGGAATCCCACTATCAGCTTTGCCGCTCTTCTTTGTATTCTTTCCAGCATGTTTATATCCCCTCTACGATAAGGACTTCACACCTGTACACAGTATTCCCATCTAGGTCTAACCAATGCTTTATACAGTTTGATAATCATTTCCTTACTCCTATGTTTAATATTTCTTTGTAATCATACCTAACATTGCATTTGCCTTATTCACTGCTACCTGGACTTACTCACTCACTTTACCTGTATGTTCTTTTATAACCCCTAGGTCCCTTTCCTTATCTATCATTCTAATATTGTTCTAGCCAATTCTGTAATTATGTTCCATATTGGATCTACCCATGTGGATGACTTTACATTTATCTATATTAAACTTCATTTGACAGACCAGTCTTGAATTTTATCTAAGTCCAACCTCAATATATCCACTTCTGCTACAT
The DNA here is from genome assembly GCA_036924085.1 of Ariolimax columbianus. NCBI lineage: Eukaryota > Metazoa > Mollusca > Gastropoda > Stylommatophora > Arionidae > Ariolimax > Ariolimax columbianus. The sequence continues at coordinate 44,221,288 of JAVGWX010000012.1, read as the reverse complement.
ATGAGACACTCCTATATAGTTTTGTGACTTTCGCAAATTTTTAAATCATGGATCCTATATCAATGCCCAAATCGTATATATATGATATATATATATATATATATATATATATATATATATATATATATATATATATATATATATATATATATATATATATATATATATATCAAGAACGAAATTGGTCCCAAAACCTAGCCCTGTGGCACTCCACTTTTTACTTTACACCACTCAGAGAACTTCTTATTTATCCCCACCCTCTGCTTCTTCCCGTTAACCAACTTTCAATCCATACGGCAACTTCCCCACCTATTCCTATGCTTGGCTTTATCCGCGTATCACTCACTACTACGGGGATCACGTCGATCTCTCACCTCGTTAGCCAGGCTGCCATGAAAACAGCCCGTTTCCAGGGAGGGCTACTTGGAAGCCGAGGTGAATGTCTTGGCCAGCATGTTTTGCCTGATCCTGACTAACATGTCTAATCAGTATTTTTTGCCTGACCAGACGTTAGTCTACCTCCACATATACATATACATATATATATATATATATATATATATATATATATATATATATATATATATATATATATATATATATATATATAAATATTATATATATATAGTGTGTGTGTGTGTTTCTTTGTGTGAATGTATGTTTGTGTATTTTATGTGTGTTTATTTGCATGTTTTCTCATGTGGGTTGTGTGTGTTTGTTTGTGTGTTTATTTCTGTGTTTATTAGCATGGTTTTTTTTTGTGTGTATGTGTGTGTTTATTTGTTGAATTTAAGTGTTTTACTTGTGTGCTAAGTTATGTGATAATCTGTGTGTTTGTATGTGTGTGTGTTAATTTATGTGATTATGTGTGTGTTTATTTATGTTTTTATTTGTGTGTGTATGTGTTTTATGTGTGTATGTGTTTGTTTGTGTGTTAATTTATGTGGTTATTTGTGTGCTTATGTATTTATTTGTCCGTTTATGTGCCTATTTGTGTGGTTGTTTGTGTGTTTATGTTTATTTGCGAGTTTCTTTATATGTGTATATGTGTGTTTATTTGTATGTTTATTTGTGTATTTCTGTGTTTATTTGTGGGTTTATTTATTTGTTTATTTGTTTAGTTTTTTGTATGTTAAAATCCGTTTATTAGTCTAGTTATTTGTGTTCTAGTGTATATTTATATTTGTATGTTCGTGCTTTTTATTTGCGGTTTTTATTTGTTTTCATTTTTTTGTTGAGTGTTTATTTGCATGTATGTTTATTTATTTGTTTGTGTGGTACATAATCTGTTTATGGGAAAACATATGTTTATTTGTTTGTTTATTATTATGTTTGTGTGTGTGTTCAATTGTGTTTTTATTGTTATGTTTGTTTTTACTGTTTAATTGCGTGCATGTTTATTTTTTTTTATTTGAATGTGTCTAGTACAAGATATGTTTTTGTGTGTGTGTACATGATGGATGTGTCTAGTATAAGATATGTTTTTGTGTGTGTGTACATGATGGATGTGTCTAGTATAAGATATGTTTTTGTGTGTGTGTACATGATGGATGTGTCTAGTATAAGATATGTTTATTTGTGTGTGTGTGTACATGATGGATGTGTCTAGTATAAGATATGTTTATTTGTGTGTGTGTACATGATGGATGTGTCTAGTATAAGATATGTTTGTGTGTGTGTGTGTACATGATGGATGTGTCTAGTATAAGATATGTTTTTGTGTGTGTGTACATGATGGATGTGTCTAGTATAAGATATGTTTGTGTGTGTGTGTGTACATGATGGATGTGTCTAGTATAAGATATGTTTGTGTGTGTGTGTGTACATGATGGATGTGTCTAGTATAAGATATGTTTGTGTGTGTGTGTACATGATGGATGTGTCTAGTATAAGATATGTTTGTGTGTGTGTGTGTGTACATGATGGATGTGTCTAGTATAAGATATGTTTTTGTGTGTGTGTACATGATGGATGTGTCTAGTATAAGATATGTTTTTGTGTGTGTGTACATGATGGATGTGTCTAGTATAAGATATGTTTTTGTGTGTGTGTACATGATGGATGTGTCTAGTATAAGATATGTTTTGTGTGTGTGTGTACATGATGGATGTGTCTAGTATAAGATATGTTTTTGTGTGTGTGTACATGATAGATGTGTCTAGTATAAGATATGTTTTGTGTGTGTGTGTACATGATGGATGTGTCTAGTATAAGATATGTTTTGTGTGTGTGTGTACATGATGGATGTGTCTAGTATAAGATATGTTTTTGTGTTTGTGTACATGATGGATGTGTCTAGTATAAGATATGTTTGTTTGTGTGTGTGTACATGATGGATGTGTCTAGTATAAGATATTTTGTGTGTGTGTGTGTGTACATGATGGATGTGTCTAGTATAAGATATGTTTTTGTGTGTGTGTAGCATTTGCTTTGTTTGAATGCTGCATAATATATTTATTTGTATGTTTGTATGTTACTGGATATGTTTATCTATGTGTTTGTCTGCTACTGGATATCTTTATATTTTCGTTTTTAATGCTACATAATATGTTTGTCTTTGTGTTTATATGTTATTTGAAATGTTAATTTTTTGTTTGTATGCTATTTGGTATGTTTTTTGTGTGTCTTTTTACTGCAGGATATGTTTATTTTGTGTTTTGTTTTTATTTGATATGTTTATTTGTGTGTTTGATTGTTAATTGATATGTTTATTTGTGTGTTTGTTTGTTATTTGATATGTTTATTTGTGTGTTTGTTTGCTATGGACATGTTTATTTGTGTTTGTTTGCTTTGGACATGTTTATTTGTGCGTTTGTATATTTGATTGATTTATTTGAGTGTTCGTATGCTTCTGGATAAGTTTAAGTGCGTGTTTCTTTGTGGTTTTCTTTCTGTGTCTATTTGCATGTTTGTGTGTGTGTGTGTGTGTGTTAACATGTGTAAGTTCAAATATTTATTTGCGTGCTTAGGAATATTTTTCTTTGTCTGCTACATAATGTTTTTTGCGTGTTTATTTTAGTGGATGTTTTTGTGTTTAATGTTGGGTTACATGTTCGTGTGTATGTTTATGTGCTGCAGCATTTATTTGTGTGCTGTAGAAGTTTATTTATTTGTTTGCTGTGGTGTGGATTTGTTTGCTGTGGCCTGGGTTAGTTTGCAGAATGCAATGGGTGCTACTTTGTGTGTTTCATCATTAATTTCATTGTATGTTTATATTTTGTGTATGTTTGTGCATTTAAGGATGTGTCGGTATGCTACATGATGTGTATATGCTTGTATATGTTTGTATGTGTGTATGTTATTGAATATGTGTGTGCTTGTTTTTTATTTGTACGTGCTGAGATTACTGTGATATCAGAACATGTGATTGCATGTGTAATATCATCACTCACATTTGCGTAATATCAGCACAATTATTTGTTTCTGTGATATCAGCAAATGTAATTGTATAATATTAGCATATGGTGTTTTGTAATATCAGCACATGTAATCTTGTAATTTCAGCACATTTATTTGTTTCTGTAATATCAGCATATGTAGTTGTGAAATACCAGCATATACAATTGTTTAATTTCAACACAACTATTTGTTTCTGTAATTTATGCATATGTAATTACTTGTGTGTTTGTTATCTGTAAAGCGAAATCTGATATCACCATACCACCATTTGGCCATATGTGCATAGTCTCTTATTATAGATACCTAAGAGTATGGATTTTGATAGTTAATGTAGCTCACTGGTAGTACACGCTCCTGATCCAGCCTCAGTCGTCCTACATTACTCGGCACGCGCTTGATTTGATCGAATACAGTGTACAAGAAACGGTCGTTGACTCCAAATTCCTTTCGTTCGACACTTTAAAAAAAAATATGTCTGCACGCGAAGCCCAGTTCCCGATAAAGGTGGCTGTGGTGGAGAATTCTTCTAGGCTTTCAAACAATCTTCTTGAGGAGGTTCGTCTGAGTGGGGCAGTGCTTAGTACACAATTGGCTTGCAGCATATGTTCGGATGTCTGTTCTGTTTGCTCGTACAAACACATTTGCGATGGAGTCAGTTCTAGCCCGTGTAAGTGGTCATTCAATCTGTTTTGTCCCATTCTCTTGCTGTAGCAATGAAGGCAGTGATAGTTGTCTCTCGTTTGGTCGACTTTTTGTGTGGCTTGTATAATAGTCTCAATTTCTTGGAAGGCGATTGTGTGTTCATTTTGTTCTCATGTTGCTCCCTCTTTTGCTAACCTGTTTGCTGTCTCATTTTCTTGGAAGGTGATTATTTGTTCATTTTGTTCTCATGCTGCTCCCTCTTTTGCTAACCTGTTTGCTGTCTCATTTTCTTGGAAGGTGATTATTTGTTCATTTTGTTCTCATGTTGCTCCCTCTTTTGCTAACCTGTTTGCTGTCTCATTTTCTGGTATGCCACAGTGTGATGGTATCCGCTATAACACTAACCTTCTCTTATCTCTTTTTTCGTCTAAGACCTTCTTAAGCTCTGACAGTTTATCATTCTTGAGGGCTTGCAAAACTAACATTTCATTTGTAATAAATACAACCTGCTATGTTACAAATCATTTCTTCAGCAATATTTAATGTCTGTTATAATTCAGCCGAGTAGTTTGAACATATTTTTCAGTCTCATCAACATCTAGCGGCAATTGGCTGATTTCAGGGCGTGATCCTCGTCTGTATATAACGTTCAAATTATAGCTGTTATTGAGACGAGGATGACACAACTTGAAATGCAATGAACTTCAGCACGACCGACATAGTAAATTAACAAGCGCATGAATACATTTATACGTCATTTATTAGTATATTCGTTGCTATGACACCACACGAAGACCAGCATAGTAGATGACTGTGTGATATCAGTGCACGTTACTTCATTGTAAACTCGCACGCTGGAAACCGAAGAAAGAAAAACTAGAGAAGAGACATAGAGTAAGTTGAGTTATACTTCTGAAAGGTTCCATAGTGGAATTCCAGGATTGCTGGTAAACGTTATTTTTATCTGAGGGCTGGAATGCTTCCACGTGACCTTCTGGGACAGACAGGTGAAATGGTGTGTGCTAGTGTACCAGGTGAGATGGTGTGTGTACCAGGTGAGAGGGCGTGTGTACCGGGTAAGAGGGCGTGTGTACCAGGTAAGAGGGTGTGTGTGCCAGGTCACAAGGTATGTGTACCAGGTGAGAGGGAGTGTGTACCAAGTGAGAGAGCAGGTGAGAGGGTGTGTGTACCAGGTCACAGGGTATGTGTACCAGGTGAGAGGGCGTGTGTACCAGGTGAGAGAGCAGGTGAGAGGGTGTTTTGTACCAGGTGAGAGAGGGTGTATGCCAGGTGAGAGGGTGTGTGTACCAGGTGAGAGACTGTGTTTTCAGGGGAAAGTGCGTGTGTACCAGGTGAGATAGTGTGTGTTATCAGGTGAGAGAGTGTTTGTATCAAGTGAAAGGGTGTGTGTACCAGGTGAGAGGGTGTGTGTACCAGATGAGACGATGTGTGTACCAGGTGGAAATGTGTACCATGTGAGATGGTGTGTGTACCAGGTGAGATAATGTGTGTGGATGTACCAGGTGAGATATTGTGTGGATGTACCAGTTGATATAGTGTGTGTTGATGTACCAGGTGAGATAGTGTGTGTTGATGTACCAGGTGAGATAGTGTGTGTTGATGTACCAGGTGAGATAGTATGTGTGGATGTACCAGGTGAGATAGTGTGTGTTGATGTACCAGGTGAGATAGTGTGTGTGGATGTATCAGGTGAGATATTGTGTGGATGTACCAGTTGATATAGTGTGTGTGAATGTATCAGGTGAGATAGTGTGTGTTGATGTACCAGGTGAGATAGTGTGTTGATGTACCAGGTGAGATAGTATGTGTGGATGTACCAGGTGAGATAGTGTGTGTTAATGTACCAGGTGAGATAGTGTGTGTGGATGTATCAGGTGAGATAGTGTGTGTGAATGTACCAGGTGAGATTGTAGATGTACCAGGTGAGATAGTGTGTGTTGATGTATCAGGTGAAACGATGTATGCACCAGATGAGATGACGTGTGAAGGTAGCATATTAACTCCCATGCCCGTGATTTCTAATTCAATTATCTCTCATTTTTGCTGTATCACGTCTTCTCTATTCTTCCGCCCTCATTCTTTCTTCTACTTTCTTTCTGTCTTCTGCTCTTTTTTTTTACTTTTTTGTCTCTAATATCCTTCCACTTATTCTAGACGCAGCACTCTGACCTTTCTTTTGAAATCAGCAAAAACAATTATTGATTTGATTTATCTAACAATCTCATAATCATAAGCACATAAAATAGAATGTTGCACCACAAGTCACTATTAATAGATTTACCAAGACTAATCAGAGATTACATGCAATTAGCATAGATACTATCTTTGGATACAGAACCGCAGGTTATATCGCTAGTTTATCTAAACTCTCTCTTATTTTTTTTTCTCTCTCTCTCTTTCTCTCTCTTTCTCTCTATTTCTAACGACACAATCTAATGGATAGCTGTGGTCCTGTTCTTTGGTCTCTATGAGTTTTAGGAACTTCCTTCAATTCTTGAAGTCTCGTCTTTCTTCGTTCAGGTTAGCTGTGGAATAGAATGCGTCTTGAATTTATCTTCAGCCCTGCCAACGCTTATAGGTATTTGGACAATTTTTTACAGATCGAATTGACCTTTAGCAACTGCAAGGTTTGAATGTATTTGGGTATTTTTAGACAGATGATATGGACCTTTAGTCCCGCCTGTTTTTGACAGATTGAATCGATCTTTAGCCCTGCCATGCCTTAAATGTATTTGGGAAGGTTTTGACAGATCGAATCGACCTTTAGCCACTGATGGCCTTAAATATATTTAGGCAGTTGTTGGCAGATCGAATTGACCTTTAGCCAGTGCAAGGCTGGAAGGTATTTCGACATTTTCAGATAGAATCGAGTTTTAGCCACTGCATGGCTTAAGTGTATTTGGATAGTTTTTGGCAGATCAAATCGGCTTTTAGCAACTACAGGGCTTAAATGTATTTGGGCAGTTTTTGACAGGGCTTAAATGTATTTTGGCAGTTTTTGACAGATAGAATTGACCTTTAGCCACTGCAGGGCTTAAATGTATTTGGGCGGTTTTTGACAGTGCTTAAATGTATTTGGGCAGTTTTTGACAGATATAATTGACCTTTAGCCACTGCATGGCTTAAATGTATTTGGGCGGTTTTGACAGGGCTTAAATGTATTTGGGCAATTTTTCACAGATAGAATTGACCTTTAGCCACTGCAGGGCTTAAATGTATTTGGGCGGTTTTTGACAGGGCTTAAATATATTTGGCCAGTTTTTGACAGATATAATTGACCTTTAGCCACTGCACGGCTTAAATGTATTTGGGCGGTTTTTGACAGGGCTTAAATGTATTTGGGCAGCTTTGACAGATAGAATTGACCTTTAGCCACTGCAGGGCTTAAATGTATTTGGGCGGTTTTTGACAGGGCTTAAATGTATTTGGGCAGTTTTGACAGATAGAATTGACTTTTACTCACGCCAAGGCTTAAATCTATCTGGACACACTCTTAATACTAGGTACTTCTACATACTAGGTACTGGATGAAGATGCTGAGCAGCGCATGAGCTGCAATGGTCAGTGACTCATAGCTGACTGCAAGCGTCAGGGCCAGCGAACCAAAGCTGCCAAGACCATTCTACAGCTCCACGCGGTGATCCTGGATAACAGGCTGCAGCAGGGCAGACTGGCTAAAGAGAAGGGATCACAGAGGAAATGCTAACCCGGTACTCAAAAAATGCTTGCTGAAGTCGGATGTGTTCGACCGAAAGGTGCAAATATCGCAGTCAAGCTATAAACTACGACACAACGCATTCCGTTCTCTGGACTACATTCTGCTACTTAAGCCCTTTCAGTGTTTGGTAGTTGGAGGTTGAGAATGAACGAAGCCAAGCCATACTAGTGCAAGCCTCGGCTTCATCGATGCTCTGATATCTCCTATCAAGCTCCCGTTAACCCAAGAGCTAAAACTGCCAACTCGATAACTAACTGCGGGTCTACTCTCCAGAAATGATCACCCCTGCCCTATCTCGAACACATTGATACACTTTGGTGTGTCTTTTAAGCAACGCCCTCCTTTCTTGGTTGAGAGCTAATCCTCACGTGACCAAAAAGTGTTCTACTGTGTAGGTAATTCTTGCGACAGTTCACATACTTCACAACACAATGTCTTCGGTTGTCCTTTTTTAACGGCGACCACCCGTTCCCATGTTCCTGTCCCCATTAAAGTACTGCTAGTTTGTTTTTTGTTGTTGTTTGGGGTGGTTTTTTTCGTTCGCCTTAATTCTCTATTCCCCAAAGGAGGTGTGCGTTGCAATATGCTTTTATGTTGCGCCTGTTGGCTCAATGCATCCGACATCGGCAAGAAACTTTGTGTAATGGTCGGCTTCCTCCTACGTTTTCTAAGATTTGGCTTCCCCGGGGTAACGGCCGGTGCTGTGATTGGGAAGCGAACCCAGCTCCTTCGCGTTGTGAGCCATGCCACTTAACCATTAGCCCACGCCGTCTCCTAAATTACTAATTGATTTGGAGCAGACCCTGAGATGATATCACATGTTTACGTGTTTTTCTCTAGCGAACTTTGATTCAACGCGTAACGGTTCTATGGAATATGAGGAACCAGTTGAGTCTCGTGTTGCCGTAATCTCCTATGGCATCCCTTCTAGGCAACAAAAGTCCTACCCACTAATAGCCCTAGCATCCCCAATTTCAATTAGAGGTCGAGTTTTTAGAATAATTCCCAAGTTTTACATGCGAGATTCATGTGTCTTTTCTTTGTCCAGTATAAATTAGGTAGTGACCTATTTAATATATTTCCCTAAACATCGAGTGGTCTGGACCATGGCCTACTTTAAATAGGCCTTCTGATTCACAGAAAAACTCACTGAACGTCAGACTAGATGTCGGAACTCATATTGTGCCAAGGTTTAGAATCAATCCATGCCGAAGTTGGATGCAGTGGGCCGACAGGCGCAAAATAAAAACCGCAGTGCAACACATACTCTCTTGAGGAATAGAGAAATAAGGCGAATGCACACGAATATATATATATATATATATATATATATATATATATATATATATATATATATATATATATATATATATATATATATATATAATCAATCCACGAGTTTGTGTAACTCATAGAAATAAAACAAATTAATGGAATAAAACACAACAAATCCCTGTTGAGAAAGATCATTTCATAGAATCCTGTCCTGAAACGAACTGCATATACATCTGTGTTTCACGAACACGTTATTAAAGTTGCATTGATAGTTGACACATGAAAGTTCCGTCCTTTAGTTAGCCATAGAATGTGACGTTTTAAAAGGGGTTTATCCGTGAATCAGAAGGTTTCTATCTACAGTAGCCAGTGCCCTGACCATGACTAGTGGTATAATAGTAAAACTTCGTAGACTTTTCATTCACTAGTTTCCTTAAGCCGTTTCCATATTTGGCCATCACTGGCTTATCTGGCGCATTTCGCCTCACTACCTTACATTCTCCTGGCCACCTTGTTTGACTGCTATCTTCATATTCAGTCAAGCATCTGGCCCAACCGGTCGCTTAGACAGATTGGGTCTACTATCAGATGTTGACCATTTTTTCCTTATATGTTGATTTGTTAGTTCAGTATTGTTGTCCCTGATGAAGACCTATTGGTCGTAACGTAGGTTTTGTTTTGTTGTCGTCTCGGTGCGGTATCTGACCATACCAATTGTTTTAAATTTTGATAAAACTCAACCTTAATCAACTTTTACAAATTAAAAAAAATGTTTTTTCCTTAAGTATAAGTTGCAATTTGATTCTGAACCCGGTTCTGAAGTTATTTGTTAAAGGGGATGTGTTAGCGAGATCCCCTTCCCTTGTCTAACTCTGATCTTGTCACGTAAACTTGGTGTGTTGCTGTGTATCATATGTAATGTGGCAAGAGAAGAACGTAAGAGACACAGACGATGAGATGAAGTGTGTATCAGGTGAGATTGTGTGTTTACTTGGTGAGATAACGAGAGGTCATGTGAGATTATGTGTGTATAAAAAAAGCTAATAGTGGAGACTGAACAATCTTCAAGTAGCTTCAGAGTAGAGCAGAGGTCTCGAAAACTACAGCAGAAATACTAGACTAGTGGTACTCTTCCCAGCCTTACTGCACTGTTTATGGATGCGACACTGCGAAGCCAGAAAAACACAGATATACAGGAATTAATAGAGATGCTATATTAGCTATATCACCGGCTCAAGTGAGTTGTGATACAATGGATTACATCTCATTGATATATTTTGGGCAATGATAAGGTTGACGGACTGTCAAGAGAAGGTGGAAAGCTACCTTAACCTGATGTATATATAACTTATGATTAGGCCAAAAGGTTTACCAGGTGAAGATATAGAAACACGTAGGAAGCACAACAGACAGATCATCAACCAAATGACGCATAAAACCAGCCCAAAAAAGATAAGCAGGTAGTAATCTTCAGACTTCGCACAGGGCACAACAGACTGAGATACCAACTGTTCAACAAGCTAACCATAGGAGATACAGATAAATGTGTTTGTGGCACTGACAAAATGACTGCTGTGCTTCTGTTATGTTATAAAGATGTCCAACATACGACTAACAGAGAAGGCGTGTGCACGACTAACAGAGAGGGCGTATGTACGACTAACAGAGAGGGCGTATGTACGACTAACAGAGAAGGCGTGTATGCGACTAACAGAGAAGGCGTGTGTACGACTAACAGAGAAGGCATGTGCTCGACTAACAGAGAAGGCGTGTGTACGACTAACAGAGGAGGCGTGTGCACGACTAACAGAGAGGGCGTATGTACGACTAACAGAGAAGGTGTGTATGCGACTAACAGAGAAGGCGTGTGTATGACTAACAGAGAAGGCATGTGCTCGACTAACAGAGAAGGCGTGTGTACGACTAACAGAGACGGCGTGTGTGCGACTAACAGAGAAGGCGTGTGTACGACTAACAGAGAAGGCGTGTGTACGACTAACAGAGAAGGCGTGTGTACGACTAACAGACAAGGCGTGTGTACAACTAACAGAGAAGGCGTGTGTACGACTAACAGAGAAACGTGTGTACGACTAACAGAGAAGGCGTGTGTACGACTAACAGAGAAGTCGTGTGTACGACTAACAGAGAAGGCATGTGTGCGACTAACAGAGAAGGTGTGTGTACGACTAACAGAGAAAACGTGTGTACGACTAACAGAGAAGGCGTGTGTACGACTAACAGAGAAGGCGTGTGTACGACTAACAGAGAAGGCGTATGTACGACTAACAGAGAAGGCGTGTGCACGGCTAACAGAGAAGGCGTGTGTAGCCATCAAATAAATAATTTATGGACAAGCGTTATGAAGATACCAATAACCTCAGGCTAACCACTGCAACCTTTAGATATATTCAAGGACGAATAAAAACGAAGAAGAAGAAGAAGAAGAAGAAGCAGATGAGGAGGAAGAAGAAGACGATTATATGTGTACCAGGTGAGATGATGTGCGTACCTGGTGAAATAGGGCTGTTCCAGGTAAGATCATGTGATGGTGTACCAGGTGAGATGATGTGTGTTGGTGTGCCAGGTGAGATGGTGTGCCAGGTGAGATGGTGTGTGTTGGTGTGCCAGGTGTGTGTTGGTGTACCAAGTCAGATGGTGTGAGTTAGTGTACCAGGTGAGATGGTGTGTGTTGGTGTACCAAGTCAGATGGTGTGTGTTAGTGTACCAGGTGAGATGGTGTGTGTTGGTGTACCATATGAGACGGTGTGTGTGGATGTAACAGGTGAGATGGTGTGTGTTGGTGTACGAGGTGAGATTATGTGTATCGGGTGAGATCGTGTGTATTGGTGTACCAGGTGAGATGGTGTGTGTTAGTGTGACAGGTAAGATGGTGTGTGTTGGTGTACCATATGAGATGGTGTCTGTGGATGTAACAGATGAGATGGTGTGTGTTGGTGTACGAGGTGAGATTATGTGTGTCGGGTGAGATGGTGTGTGTTGGTGTACCAGGTGAGATAGTGTGTGCTGGTGTGACAGGTGAGATGGTGTGTGTTGGTGTACGAGGTGAGATTATGTGTGTCGGGTGAGATGGTGTGTGTTGGTGTACCAGATGAGATGGTGTGTGTTGGTGTACCAGGTGAGATGGTGGGCCAGGTGTGATGGTGTGCCAGGTGAGATGGTGTGTGTTGGTGTACCAGGTGAGATGGTGTGCCAGGTGTGTTGGTGTACCAGGTGAGATGGTGTGTGTTGGTGTGCCAGGTGAGATGGTGTGCCAGGTGAGATGGTGTGTGTTGGTGTACCAAGTGAGATGGTGTGCCAGGTGAGATGGTGTGTGTTGGTGTATCAAGTCAGATGGTGTGTGTTAGTGTACCAGGTGAGATGGTGTGTGTTGGTGTACCATATGAGATGGTGTGTGTCGAGTGAGATAGTGTGTGTTGGTGTACCAGGTGAGATGGTGTGTGTTGGTGTACCAGGTGAGATGGTGTGCCAGGTGAGATGGTGTGCCAGGTGTGATGGTGTGCCAGGTGAGATGGTGTGTGTTGGTGTGCCAGGTGAGATGGTGTGTGTTGGTGTACCAAGTCAGATGGTGTGTGTCGGGTGAGATAGTGTGTGTTGGTGTACCAGGTGAGATGGTGTGGGTTGGTGTGACAGGTGAGATGGTGTGTGTTGGTGTACCAGGTGAGATGGTGTGTGTTGGTGTACCAGGTGAGATGGTGTGTGTTGGTGTACCAGGTGAGATGGTGTGTGTTGGTGTACCATATGAGATGGCGTGTGTCGGGTGACATAGTGTGTGTTAGTGTACCAGGTGAGATGGTGTGTGTTGGTGTGACAGGTGAGATGGTGTGTGTTGGTGTACCAGGTGAGATGGTGTGTGTTGGTGTACCAGGTGAGATGGTGTGTGTTGGTGTACCAAGTCAAATGGTGTGTGTTAGTGTACCAGGTGAGATGGTGTATCTTGGTGTACCATATGAGATGGCGTGTGTCCGGTGAGATAGTATGTGTTGGTGTACCAGGTGAGATCGTGTGGGTTGGTGTGACAGATGAGATGGTGTGTGTTGGTGTACCAGGTGAGATGGTGTGTGTTGGTGTACCAGGTGAGATGGTGTGTGTTGGTGTACCAAGTGAGATGGTGTGCCAGGTGAGATGGTGTGTTGGTGTATCAAGTCAGATGGTGTGTGTTAGTGTACCAGGTGAGATGGTGTGTGTTGGTGTACCATATGAGATGGTGTGTGTTGGTGTACCAGGTGAGATGGTGTGTGTTGATGTGCCAGGTGAGATGGTGTGTGTTGGTGTACCAGGTGAGATGGTGTGTGTTGGTGTGCCAAGTGAGATGGTGTGTGTTAGTGTACCAAGTGAGTGAGTGTGTGTTGGTGTACCAGATGAGATGGTGTGTGTTGGTGTACCAGGTGAGATTGTGTGTGTTGGTGTACCAGGTGAGATGGTGTGTGTTGGTGTACCAGGTGAGATGGTGTGTGTTGGTATACCAGGTGAGATGGTGTGTGTTGGTATATCAGGTGAGATGGTGTGTGTTGGTGTACCAAGTGAGATGGTGTGCCAGGTGAGATGGTGTGTGTTGGTGTACTATATGAGATGGTGTGTCGGGTGAGATAGTGTGTGTTTGTGTACAAGGTGAGATGGTGTGTGTTGGTGTACCAAGTGAGATGGTGTGCCAGGTGAGATGGTGTGTGTTGATGTGCCAGGTGAGATGGTGTGTGTTGGTGTACCAGGTGAGATGGTGTGCCAGGTGAGATGGTGTTTGTTGGTGTGCCAAGTGAGATGGTGTGTGTTAGTGTACCAAGTGAGATAGTGTGTGTTGGTGTACCAGATGAGATGGTGTGTGTTGGTGTGACAGGTGAGATGATGTGTGTTGGTGTGCCAGGGGAGATGGTGTGTGTTAATGTACCAGGTAAGATGGTGTATTTTAATGTGCCAGGTGAGATGTTGTGTGTTGGTATATCAGGTGAGATAGTGTGCGTTGGTGTATCAAGTGAGATGGTGTGTGATGTTGTGCCGCATTATGTAGTATGCATTGTAATTCAAGGTTATATTGTCTATATTGATGTATTGTATTATAGTATTGACTCAGATCAGATAATGTGTGTACCATGCGGGATGGTGTGTGCCAGGTGTGATGGTGTGTGTGCCAGGTGTGATAATGTGTGTACCAGGTGTGATAATGTGTGTGCCAGGTGGGATGGTGTGTATGTGCCATGTGAGATAATGTGTGTCAGATGTGATGGTGTGTGTGTGTGCCAAATGTGATGGTGTCCTTGCCAGGTGTGATGGTGTTTTCCACGTGTGGTGGTGTGTGTGCCAGTTTGAAGATGTGTGTTCCAGGTGTGATGATGTGTGTGCCAGGTGAGATGGGGTATGTGTACCAGGTGAGATGGAGTGTGTGATGGTGTGTGTCAGGTGAGATGGTGTGTGCCAAGTGTGATAGTTTGTGTTCCCTGTGTGATGGTTTATGTTCCGTGTGTGCTATTGTGTGTTCCAGATGTGATGGTGTGTTCCAGGTGATATTGTGTGTGCCAGGTGAGATTGTCTGTTCCAGGTGAGATTATTTATGCAAGGTGAGATTGTGTGTGCCAGGTGAAATTGTATGTGCCAGGTGAGATTGTGTGTGCCAGGTGAGATTGTTTGAGAACTTGTTGTTATCGTATACCAGATTGTCTGTTTATTTACAAGCTGAGACGACACGTGTCTTGATGTAAATCTTTTGAGAGCTGTGAGAACCACTAGTAACTATAAGAGATTGATCATCTATAGATCTGATAAACACCACCTATAGATCTGATAAAATCACCCATTGATCTGATAAGATCACCTATATGTCTGTTGAGCACCTATAGATCTGATGATCGTCTATAGATCTACTATTATCACCTATAGATCTGCTCTGATCATGTATAGATCTGTTCGGATCACCAATATGTCTGATCTGATCACCAATATGTCTGCTCTTAACACCAATATGTCTGCTCTGATCATCTATTGATCTTATCCAATCACCTATAGATCTGATAATGTCATCTATAGATTTGACAAGATCACATTCAGATCTGCTTTGATCACCTATATATCTGTTCTGATCTACATTTAAAATCACCTATGTATTTGCTCTTATCACCTATAAATCTGATGATCACCTTAGATCTGCTCTGATAACCTCTGTATCTGCTCTGATCTTCTATATATCTGCTCCAATCACCTATAGATCTGCTCTGATTGCTTAAAGATCTTCTCCGAACACTTGTAGATCTGCTCTGATCACATATCTGCTCTGATCACCTATAGATCTGTTGTGATCACCTACATATAAATCACCTATGTATTTGCTCTGATCACCTATAGATCTGATGATCACTTTAGATCTGCTCTGATCACCTCTGTATCTGCTCTGATCATCTTTATATCTGCTTCAATCACCTATAGATCTGCTCTGATCACCTATAGATCTTCTCCGAACACCTGTACATCTGCTCTGATCACATATATATGTTCTACTCATCTATAGATCCGCTTCTATCACCTCTGTATCTGCTCCGATCATCTATATATCTGCTTCAATCACCTATAGATCTGATCTTTTCACCTATAGATCTGCTCTGATCATCTATAGATCTGATAAGGTCACCTACAGATCTGTTCTGATCATATAGATCTGCTGATGACATATAGATCTGTTCTGATCACCTATAGAACTGTTCTGATCACCTATAAATCTGTTCTGATCACCTTTAGATCTGTTCTGATTACCTATAGATCTGTTCTGATCACCTATAGAACTGTTCTTATCACCTTTAGATCCGTTCTGATCACCTATAGATCTGTTCTGATGACCTATAGATCTGTTCTGATCGCCTATAGATCTTTTCATACTTCAGTGATACTCATTTTGTTTAACATCCCATAACTATAAACGCGGTCAAGTGCCGTCTCCGCGTTGAAGGTTGACTGCATCGGATCTCCAAATCCTCTGTCTCTTGCCTTTATGATACACTCCAACAGACTGTTGTCAGTCCATCTCTTAATGTTCTCCTCCCACTGATAACGCGAACTTGTTCTTTCCCGCCTACCGCACATATTTGCCACTAGGTTTGTGTTCAGCGTTGAGAGCGTTAAAACTCTCTTGGCAGTTAGAAATCGTAAAGAGCGGGCTTAACGGGCCTGCCAGGGACAAATTCAAAAATTCTAGTTACAAATCTACCAAAATTAAATTAATTATACCTTCCCCCAGGCCTATTAAACCGCGTGAAGTTTACAATAACACCGACATGGTTACGGTTGGACCAGCACAGGGGATTACGGTAGAGGTAGAAGTCGACTAAGTTACGGTTGGACTAGCACAGAGGATTAAGGTAGAGGTACAAGACGACTCAGTTACGGTTGGACCAGCAGAGAGGATTACGGTAGAGGTACAAGACGACTAAGTTACGGTTGGACCAGCAGAGAGGATTACGATAGAGGTACAAGGCGACTAAGTTACGGTTGGACCAGCAGAGAGGATTACGGTAGAGGTAGAAGTCGACTAAAACTAAGATCGTTTACAGCATAGTGTCGTTTTTCTTTATATGTCCACAATATTTAATTTGCCTATTTTGTATTAGTTAGTTAGTTAGTTAATTAGTTAGTTAGTTAGTTAGTTAGTTTTATTTCCACGTGTGTCGTTGAACTTTATGACGAGCTTAAGTCATCTATCCTGCGCCAAGTGTGTTGCGTCGGTCAATGTGAGCCCGTGTCTCTGTACAATCACTCTAATATCAACTACCCACCTGCCTCGCTGCAGCCCCATTGCCATGTAGCCAGATCTACCAGCGTTGTAAGCAATTAGTGGAAGTTGATAAGGGTGCATTCTCATGAAATGACTAAACCAACGTATTTTCTGCCTGGAAATGTATTCGGCACAAGACGTAGTACCGACCATACTTCGAATATCGTTCTGCATTCTGTATCTCCTGGTAACACTCATGACCTTCCTCAAACACTTCATTTCACACTTCTAATTTGTATTTCCTTCAGTATTTCCCTTCTCATTTCCCGTCTCTTCATGGACTCGCTATTTGTTCGCTTTTCCTTCCATAAGATGTTGTCCATCCTTCTGTATACCCACACTTCAAATGCATCCACTTTATCCATTAGCTGATTGTGCATCGTCCATGTCTCCGTACAAAGACGAATAAATGGATAACACCTGACCATTCTCATTTTCAGTGTATTCCTTAATTGTCTGGGTGTCAATATATTGTTCATGCTGTTAAATTGGTTTTTGACGATTCGTATTCTCTGCTTCACCTCCATTTCACATCTACCATCAGCTGTTGTGATTCGTCCAAGATATAAGACACTATTTACCTGTTCCAGCACCCCTCCGGTCAGTGAGATGTTCGGGGTTAAGATGGCGAGCAGTGCATGAGCTGCAGGGGTCAGCGACCCATAGCTGATCGCGAGCGTCAGGGTCAGCGACTCATAGCTGACTGCTAACGTCAGTGCCAGCGAAAGAGAGCTGACTGCAAGCGTCAGGGTCAACGACCCATAGCTGACCACTAGCGTCAGGGTCAGCGACCCATAGCTGACTGCTAGCGCCAGGGCCAGCGACCCATAGCTGACTGCTAGCGTCAGGGTCAGCGACCCATCGTTCACTGCTAGCGTCAGAGCCAACGAAGCAGAACTACCAAGATTCTTCTACACCTCCACGCGGTGATCCTGGATAACAGACTGCAACAGAGCAGACTGGCTAGAGAGAAGGAATCGAAGAGGGAAGACTAAACCTAAACTAAAAAAATGCCTGCTGAAGTCGGATGTGTTAGACCGAAAGTTGCAAACATCGCAGTCAAGCTGTAAACTACGACACAATTAATTCCGTTCTCTGGACTACATTCTGCTGCTTACCCTTTTCAGGGCTTGGTAGCGGGAGACTGAGACTGAACGAAGCAAAACCCACGCCAATCCACTGTGATGTTCGCTCAAGGAGGAGGCTCACCCTGGGGGCCACTCTTCCCATTCTCTCTCTCTCTCTCTCTCTCTCTCTCTCTCTTCTTACCTCACTCTGTTTCACTTGACTCTGTCCTACAGTCACACTCCTGCACAACTTTCACGCGCGCCCTCATGGTGAGGCCCTTCCATTGCACTTTGGTTGGGCTAGCTTCTGAGGGCGCACAAACCTAGCATAGGTACATACAGACGCACACATTCATCCAAGCACTGGTTTATGCGTCCTGATATCGCCCAATGGACTACGGTCTGGGGTGGAAAATGGAGCGCCTCCGACAGTAGAAACTAGTGAGGCAAACATCTAAGCAACAACAACATGTGATGTTCGCTGTGAGCTTCAATTTTGTTTCGCTAACTATCGAAGTTTTTGTTTTCCCAAATGAACAATCAACAATCAGACAACGTGACCGTCGCGCAGACAAGAGCGTCACGCCATATAACAAACACTGCACAATCAGACAACGGGACTGTCGCACAAACAAGAGCGTCGAGTTACGTAGTAAACAATAGACAATCAGACAACGTGACCGCCACGCAATAGACAAGAACGTCACGTCGCATACCAAACTCTCTACAATCAGACAACGTGACCATCACACAGACAAAAGCGTCACGTTACATAACAAACACTCCACAATCAGAAAACGTGACCGTCACACAGACAACAGCGTCACGTCACATAACAAACACTCTACAATCGAACAACATTAACGGCAAACAACATAACAAGACCGTCACTCTACAAACTCTATAAAAAAAACATGAAAAGTACATGGGCACAGATTACAGTGTTCCATTTCTAAATCTAAATCTATAAGCGACATTACGTATGTTTTTCTGTCTGTCTCATTTCCTCTCTGTCTGGTTGAACACTGTGTTTTTATGGCTGATCCTCTATGTTTGTCTATGTAAATGTCTCTCTGTTTCTCTGTTTCTATATGTCTATATGTCTGTCTGTCTCTCTCTCTCTCTCCATCTCTCTCTTTGTCTGTATATCGTTCTGTCTATATGTCTATGTTGAATGTCTGTTTCTCTGTCAATCTGTATCTCGGTATGCCTGTCTCACTGTCTGTTTTTTTTTGTCTGCATGTCTTTTTGTCTGTCTGTTTCTCTGTCTGTTTGAAAATCTGCATCTATGTTTCTGTCTGCATCTCTGCCTGTCACTCTGCCTGTGTCTGTCTCTGTA